>JAJKFJ010020697.1:0-28341 GCA_027382625.1 Tetmemena sp. SeJ-2015 | reverse complement strand
GTTTTCCAAAACCAGTAGATAAAGCTTATTATTTATGTTGGCGAACTTTGTTTTTGGCATTCATGTTTTCGCAGTCATGTTTTCGCACTCGTGTTTTCGCACTCGTGTTTTCGATGAATAATATTGATTGATATATTAAAGATGATATTAATAAGAGACTTGAACTCACATAATTTTTGATATTTAATTCCAATATCATAATATTAGATTTAGACATATAAAATAAGATTTCGCCATATTCTAAGAAGAAATAGTTAAAATAAAGATTTTTGATAGAATCCAAAATTATGATGGATGCCGAGGATTAGACCGAATTAACCTAGCTGGATCAAGCAGATGTTGATAATTATCGCCAAACTATTTTAATTTCTTTATTACTAAACTTAAAATAGAGAGCGAAGGTATTCCTAGCTAAGTCTCTATGATATAGCTAAAATTTAAAATAAGAAAGTAGCAATACTTCTAAAAATAAAATATAAGTCAATTTAAATTAATAATTACATTAGATTTAATTTGTTCAGCTAATTTATAATGAGCAGTTCCTAATAAGTTATCATTTTTAATAATTGGAATAGCAATGATGTAGCAGGAAATAGAAGCAATAATTATAAAATTTAAATTTTCATAAAGCCCAGAATCTCACAGAATTCTGAGTTTGAAGAGCTAGCTAGTTAAAGATGAAGCATATATGGAAAAACTACGGACCAGAAATCTCAAAAAGAAAAATCTTTGTGACATTCAAAACGGAAGTCGGTAGGTCTACAATTCGTATGAGGACTATACGGAGCACTTCACTTGGTTCTATGATGATCAAGCCAACCCTCACTATCTCCCTCGTTCTCAATTAAAAAGAGATTTTATTTTTCTGAAGCTACAAACTATGAGAATCCATACAGTGTCAGAAACGCACATATTTCAAAAGTGCTGGTATAGGAATACTAGGAATAATAAATATTTTTTAATTATTTACTACTCCAACTCTAATCATTATGCAAAGGTGGATAACCATCTTTTTTTATGCTTCTATAAAAAATTAAAATATAGAATGGGAGAATCTTTATTTAATTAGAGAAATAGTTACTATATTATTTAAGACTGATTAATATAAATGGATATTTATTTTTAATGGTTAATTCAAATTATCATATAAGATATAAATTTGAAGAAATCTTGACCCTTGTAACTTACTTTTGTCGTCAAGTTAAAATGTTTCTAAAGTAAAATAGTTTGTAAAAAATTAATGTTTAATTTTATATTTGCCAAAAGTAGTTTGCTAAAAGAGAAGACTGATATTCTTTTCTAATCTCAATTCAAATGAGGCCCAGCTTGAAACTCAAACATTTATTTGATTAATAAATTTCTTTTACCTCCCTAACTTTTAACTATCCTTAAAAATATTCTAATTATTATCTCGTAAATGGGAAGATTCCAAAGACAAAATATCATGAACCAAATCTTGGCTGGGACCATAACTTTGTCTAGTACCACACTCGAGATAAAGTATACTTTAACAACTCACGAACCTTCATTCACTAGGATATGCGCAGGCCCTCCAAATTCATGATGTGTGCTGATTGCGGCGATAGTTATTAGAATCATTAATGCTCAACAGCTCTTTTCTAACAGGGAATACAACAAATATCTATATTTTTATTTTTCTATTTCTGAATTATTTCTCATGGAGATTTCAAGAAGATAAACTACAAAAGACAACACTCATTTTACAAAAATACTTAAAAAGATATCAATGCCAGCTATTTTTAATTTGAGGTGGATAAACTCGAAAATCTTAAGATTGAGTATCGGGATTTGATCAGGCCCAAAGATCCCGATAGAATGGAAGCTCTTGACTACAAAGGAGAAACATTCGATTGCAAAATAAACCCCAAACAATTCTAAATTGTTAAAGTATAGGATGCTTAAAGTTTATGCTACATGGCATAACCAATGTCGTAGATAAAGTATTTGCAATGTGGTCACTATTTCTTCAAATCAATCAAAAAATAAAGAGAGTTAGTTATAATAGAAATTTATAATGCTTTTCTTAATAAGATAATTCATTCTAACATAGCCATTTCCAAATTTAATTTCTCATATTTGATCTATTTAAAAATATTTTAAAATCTTAGTTTCTTAAGTTAGATTTCTGTTTCTGTCTTGCATTCTGATGTTGTTGTTTAACTTTTGGCTTGCACCACCAAATTATAGTCCTGCAAATTATGTTCCACTAAAAATTTAATATCATATTTAATATGAACATATTAAGTGGATTGAGACAACGTAGGCCGGAATAATGACGATTTAAAATGTAAAGCATACAATTATATACTGTCTTCCTATTTGATAACTGCTACAAGAGTACAAACTGCAGCACACACAACTACGCTGATACAGAAAATAGCCACAGCAAAGGGGAGAACCAAAATGAGTTTAATCAATAAGATCGGGAAAGATCTGTAGTTGTGGTACATTGTCAAGTAGATACAACCTCCTCCAGCACATAAAGCACCATACAAAGTGCCAAAGAAAATGGCTCCAGCGAAAATGAAGTTATAAATTTTATTCTGCTGCTCACATTTAGCATTAGTTTAAAAATGAGAGGGATTAAGGCCAGTGTGATGAGGGAAAGTAGTATGAAGAAAAACATTTTTTTTGGAGTGCTTGGAGCATAAAAGCAGAAAAAGGGGTTTGCATGAGACCAGTGACGTGTATCTTGACCACAACTCCAGCACCATTAGTGGCTACAGACCGAACAACTCATGCTATAAATTGATTTTAATAGTGTATTAAATGTGTGGACAGCCTTCGTTCTTTTCAACTGGTGATTGGCACTAAGGACACTTGTGAGCTCCGATATGATAAGCCCACCCTTTGTATTTTAATTTTCTAAATTGAGAGTTTTAAGAAGTATAACTGTTCCTATGATTACTGGCAGGTTAATCCCTCATGCCATTTGACTTGGCACTTTAAGCAAACATTTTACTTGCACTTATTGCACTATACTTTTTAGCTCTTTGGCTTTGCTTCAATCACATTTTATTAAAATTACAGTGTGAATCTTTTTATACTAAAAAAATATTTTCGCAATCTGGGATTGGGCAAAACTTCTTGTTCTTAGATTTGCTGATCTCTATATTGAGTTCAGCTTTCATATATTTACAAAACACATTTATATGATGATTTAAATTGAGTTGAAGTCTGAGGAACTTCTTGAGCATGTCTTCTGATAAAATATCTTCTAGAAGGGTTCTTGGGAACTCTGAAGCGCACTCATGGTGAGGGCATTTTATATAGTACACATGGCCGTTAAGCTATAAATTTAGTTCTAATTCTAACCTTTATATAGAAATTTAATTCAGTAAGAGATTACTTGAACTACATGATTAACAACGGCCATGTGACTTTAAATAAGAATATAAAGTTCAAGTAATCAGAGAAGCATCCACTGCAGAAATAGTGCATCTAAATTAAATTCTAGAATAAGCTAAACATGATTAAACGAAAGAAATTGAAAATATTAGAAATTCAAAAATGGTTTTTGTTTAACTAAGAGCGCTGAATCTTATTAAGCTTAGATCTTATTCTTCTAAAAGAATGGCCGCAAAAATGCTTCAAATGGAAAGAAAGATCTTGCTAGTGAGCATTGAGAACTTAATTTATTTTAACTCCTTGATAGTAAACAATTGGACTACTATATCCTAGTTTACATGCAATTTTAATTAAAGCAACTTAAAGTTTGGTCTCTCTGTCTTTGCCTCTGCTTTACTCTTGGGCCTCTTAGACTTGCCTCTCACAACAATGGGCTTCGGAGAGTTTTAAAATATTTATATAAAGAGAGGAAAGAGAATGTTTCTCAACTCAAACAGATACTTTTGAAACTTTCCTTGCAAATTTATTACCTCTTTCTAGTTCTACTTTCGGATCAGCGATGGCAAAAGCTCTAGGAATTTAATCATTGGCAATTTAAACTCTTTACTTGTAAGATCCATCACAAGAACTTCATTGCTTTCAGTTCTGCTCTTATAACACTTAATCAAAGCCCTGAAGAAAGTGAACTATAAAAGTAACTTAAATATTTTTCTCTGAAGACTAGATTGATCAGTTCAAGCTCTCCTGAGTAAAGATCCCTTGGCTAAAGCCTAGAATGTTTGTAGACTCTTGCAGTCTGATGCCACTGAGCTTCTCCCTAGATCAATTCTAGTTCATGCACTTACCCTCTCTCAGGTTTAGCAAGTTTAACCAGGTAAGTTAAGGCTTTCTTGATTTCCTCCCTTACCTTTACAATCTTTTCTTGGTCACATTTGTATTTCTCCTCTAAGTTCCTCTTATACTCTCTCGAATGAACTGAGCTAGTACTACTTTGACTGAATTCTCTATTCCTTTGACGAGTTTAGATTCCTTTTCTGTTGCTTGTGAGCGCTCTGTTCTAGTTCTTTGACTGTTTGATATGCTCTTTGAAAGCTGGTTGTTTCTAAAGCAGATCAAATTCGATTTTCAAAAATAAGACTTAATTTTAGTTGTAAATGGAAGAAGATTTAGAGGTAGAAGCCAATTTTCTATTGATAGAGATCCACCAGGAATTGAATCAGGTCTGGGTCGAAGACGTCTTAATCTTGCACAAATATTTTATTCAAGAGATTTAAAGAAAATTATACCAAGTCTAAAAATAAGCAGTCAAAAGCATATATACAAAGTTATATCTAGATTATTTCAATCTTTATAATTTATTTGCACTGGATCGAGAGGATTCGCTCCTGTAAACTTCTTAGAGATATATTGATCCATCGGAGAATCTGAATTTGAGCCTTCCCATATTTTGCCTTCTTCATTTTAATCATCACGACCACTCTCTCTGTAAGCAAATTTAAAGATTCTAATTAAAATTTATTAAATTCAGCATTTAAATGACTTTAGTAGAGATCCTGTTCCTCTGCCTAAGTTGGGTATTTTTAAAATCTTCTTCTCTTCCAAGAGCTCATCAATTTCATCGTCGTCAAGCTCGTCATCTTGACCAATCTTGAAAGCTCTAGAATTACTCTTGGCCCTCTACTTGACCACAAACTAAATGCTTGTATGGGTAGAATCGATAATCTATCGTGAAGGTTGCTGCTCCACAGAGCGCGACCTACTCGATCTTTTGGAGATTATCTCAAATCCCTTCAACTTTTCAAGGGGAGTGAAGGAAGGAGAGAGGTAGAAATCTTTCAAAGATTCCACCACTCTCTGTATGTCAGTGGGATTGAAGATCTTAAAGAGGTCTCGCAGCAAGAAAATAAGCAGCAAAGTATTCTCTGTTTTTATTAGCATGGTCAGGAAGTTTATGAAACTTACTTAAGAGCAATGAATGAATGTCTTATATCGTTTTGAATTTTTTATAAACTTACTTGGAAGAGGATGTTCTGATTTGAGAAAGGCTTGAGATAAACCCTGATGCTCCATTCAAGAGAGAGTGAGAAATCATGAGTTGGCTTATAACTTACCAAAATATCCTCATAGGTGAGATTATCCCAAGAGATCACTTTCTTCAGTTCTAAAGCTCAATAATTATTAAATTTGTTTTATAAAATTAGTATATTTCTCATCCTTGCTATCCAATCTGCCCTTAACTTGTGCAGAGGTGATCTCATCAAGATTAAGTAGGATAGCTCTGCTTCTGCTATTGATGTCAGCCCAGAAACTTCTCACCTTTTTGAGTTAAGGATCATCCTTCACATCAACTTGAATTCTAGGTAGAAATCTCATCTGATCAAAGATGGTGTCATCATTATTATAAATTCAAATTTACTAATTCTATTTGTCTATTTGTTCCTTCCTCTTGCGCAGGAATTAATTCTTGGAGCTCAAGTTATTGACTCTTTCGTTCTTTGTAAAGTTTAGTCCCATCAGATAAAGTATATACATAATGATTTTTTCACAAAATGAATAGAGATAAAAGTTGCTGTAGAGATATGTTATTAAGAGTTGATTAAAATTTATTGATTATAAGAATTCTCTGATTTCAGCATTTATAGCTTCTTCGTATATGATTAGTAGTGACTTTACGAATTTTTGAGAGGTAATAGAGAAGTAATTTTAGATAAAATATCCAAGATGTACAGATTCAGACAAGGTAAATCCATTTTGAATTGGCTTAAGCATTTGATTAGAGTACAATCCAGTGTAAGAAAGCACTAGACCAGCCACCATGAAAAACAATTCTGACTGGAACGAAATGTAAGAAGTCAAGATAAAAGTAATTTCATAAGTTTTCTAATGCTAGAAAGCAGCACTACTTCCAATGGGGAAAAAAGTTTTGAAGTTCTTAAAAATTTCATTGCAACATATATTTGACCAAAAACATTGTCTAAGACTTAATGCGATGTAGAGTTGAGGACTAAGATTCAAATTTGTTCTTTAAGGTTATCAACATGAATATGAGGACCAACTAATAAATCGCTCAACCCAAAAAGACTCTTCTAAAGCAAAGATAAAAGCTCAAATTGATTCAGAGGGTCAAACAAGCTAATGAATCCGTTTAGGAGGTAAATTTAAGGACCATTAAAAAAATATAGGAATCTCAAGCCAATAAGGAAGAGAAAAAGAGTAAAAATCTAGAAGACTAAGAGGAAAAGAGCATCAATGAAGCCAAGTCTAAGAAAGATCCAAGCCTGTTGAGAGAAGAGAGAACTTCAAGATTTGCCATGAATGAAGACTCAGAGTTCTATCAGTCAATCATTCCAACATCTGTAAGTCTATTATAGAAAACCTGATAATTTTTTAGTACTTCAAGAATTATCCTTGCTCTGATAGCAGGGTCTATGGCGGTAAATTCACGTAGAAAGGGAATCTTTATTATGGCTCTTCGCAATCAGATGTTGTGCTTTTCAATACCTCAGATCCATATAACTGGACCTTCAAAAAGAGAATCAACGCAAGAGAGGTTAGATGGACAGTGACAGATATGGATGTTGATGAGAATGAATAATTCTTGATCTACAGTACGATCGGGCCTGTGGTGCAACTAGTTGATTTGGAGACTTTATGCTCTAAATCTGAAAGAATTGTGTTTGCTAACCAGTATCATCAAGATGAATGGTATGGAGGCTCAGGCATCATGTCTGTGAAATTCTCAGGGGATGGTAGAGAGATTTTAGCAGGAACTAAGGGCGCTGAAATCCTTGTATATGATCTTATCTAGAACAGAGTGAGCACAAAAGTGGATGGCACCCATGAAGATGAGATAAACTCAGTTTGTTTTGCCAATAGAACATCGTCGAATATCATCTTCACTGGTTCAGATGACAGTCTAATCAAGATTTGGGATAGAAGAGCTCTCTCTAACAATAGAGAGGCTGGTGCATTTATCGGTCACTGCGAGGGTATCACACACGTCTCTAGTAAGGGAGACGGAATATACATGGCCTCGAATGGAAAGGATTAGCTTCTTAAGGTTTGGGATTTGAGATTGATGGTTACTGCGGATAGATTAAGAACAGTGCAAAAGCCCCAAGGCTATCAAGGATTCGACTATAGATGGTAGACCTATCCTTGGCAAGATAGACAGAGAAAGCACTCTGAGGACAAATCAGTCTTCACTTTCAAAGGCCATTCTGTGCTTCAAACTTTGATTAGATGTGGTTTCTCTCCTGCCTCCACAACAGGATAAAGATACGTGTACACAGGTTCAGCTGATGGCCGTCCTAGAATTTCCATTTTATTTTTTATCAATTTACGATATGCTGACTGGCGACATGGCGATGACTTTGAATGCTCCAAGAGGTTCTGACGTTGCAAGAGACATTTCCTGGCATCCCAACTACCCTATCATCGCTTCTACTTCCTTCAATGGAGATGTGAATGTATTCACTCCCTAGAATTCCAAGGGTCATAGGATCATTCAGAAAGTTGGGTTTTAAGAGGAGAGCCTTCCTTAAGTCTCCGAGCCAGAGGCAACTTAAAGTGATCCTGAGGAAGATTTGGGAGGCAGCTCAATTGCAAGGCTTTTACAAGGAGGAAGCAAATTATTAAATCAGTTTTACTGTTTTATTTTAAATAACTTAATAGTGATAAATTAAATACGAAAAATATTGCCAAAAATTGTTAAAATTATAGCAATACAATTTCAATATAGAAATTTAAAGGAGGCTCTGGTGGATCAAGAGCAGGAGCTCTTTAATTATAGTCGGAATTTTAATTAAAATCGATGATTGATTAAAATAATAAATGGAGAGTTGCAAAATGGTGACAGTTGAAATCGCAGATTCACCCCCTGATATGCAGCTTGTTCGATAGCTTATTAAAATTAATATGTGTTTTATCTTTAATCATCGTCTCAGCACTTCTCAGCATCGAGATATGATGTGCGCAGTGATCTCAAATCCTAATATCAGTTTCAGTAGAACTTGTGTCGCTTATAATTCTGTATTGAGTTGTCCCACACAAAAGTTACAAGGATAAAAAATTATTAGAATTTTATGTTGAATCGAATGGTCTAATAATTATTTAAATCTGACACACTTCAACTGTCACTGATTTGTTCCATTTTAATTTAATATATAATTTAATTCTCTTTTTTATTAAATTCTCAGCTATATTGATGAGACTGCTCCGCCAAAGAGGGAATGACGATAGCGAAGATAATCAATAGTCAGAGAGCTACCAAATTAGGAGCTCAAATATCATTTATCTAATTCGGACTTAAAATATTTAATCTATTCACATTTTAAAGGTTTGATTTAAGCTCAAGTCTAAAAAGGAACTTAAAAAATGAAAGGGATCTAAAGATAAATAATTTGTTAAAATTAAATAATTTACTCTCTTATTAAACAGTAATGGATCTAAAATAAAATATGAACAATGACTCAGAGGAGGAAAATGAATAGGATGCTTTGGAAGACGATTATGCAGGCATGAACAACAGTGACTCTGAAGACTCTTACGATAGAGATGTCAGCGTGCCCAAAAAGTGATTTCTTTAATCTAACAAGAAATTATCAGTGTTGTATTTCTTTAAAACTTTCATACCTATTAGATTCACTTCTTCAAAGTTTTTAATTTAGAAAAAGGGTATGACGAATTTAGAAATAAAATTAACAATGGAAGGGTTGAAATAGCTATTCCAATAGCAAGAAGCTAAAATAGTTGAGCTCAAGAACTCCTTCACAAACGATTTTTTCAGCATTTTAGACACTCAATCCACTGGCACTTTGAGTCCAGTCTCAAATGCAAAATCCCAGAGAAAGAGATCACTTAGCAATTTTGCTACAGCCTCCTTAAATGATTGATATTTATTTATAGAATTATTAGGATGATTCTTATTTATCTGGATATGATTAACAAAGCGCATTCTAAGCTGCTATGTTGGAAAGAATAAGACACCTCGCTCTTGAATAAATCTCAAAGGTTTAAAACCTAAACGAATTCAACGATCCACTCTACTGCAACGAGTTCCTCTTTAAGCGACTTTCGAATTACATAGATCAATATAATCTTTCTATCCAGGACTTTAAGACGTCCTACAAGTTTCTTTTTCAGACATTTATATTCTAATAATCTTTAATTCGATTTTCTGTTTGAAGAAGAAAGGCGCCCCTCGGAATAAGAAAGAAAGCCAGACTTAAACAGCCTTGAATCTCACCCGAATCTATAGAGCCCATCAAATCAGCATCGAGAAGAGTCTCCACCAAAACACAGAAAGAGTATCATGAAAGTGGATCGCTAAAATATAGAGATAGGAGCTTCACCTAGAGCCAAGTTTTAACTGTCTAAGAAAGACCTTCAAAAGATAGAGAGGATGCTTTACAAGTAAATGATAGCAGAGGTGGTGAGATAGTCAGTAGCGGAGAAGTTCGTTAAAATGAAGAAGGATACTGTGCTCTAGAAATCAATGCTCGCGTTTATGCATTAATGGGTCGAGAGGATGTAAACTGAGCATGTTAATTATGACGATGAGGTTGTAAATCCTTTCAAGAAACTTTAAAGGAAAGCCGAGAAGAATTAGCATAAGGATGCTTAATTTATTTACTCCTTTGTTTATACTAGCTTCATGAATATAAAAGTTTCCTAAGGGGATATCTTATTACCTGTTGATGATTATGCGATTCAGCTACTGCAAAAGTTTGGGTCAAATAGTCAGCTTGACTATAGTCAAAGATAAGTTTTCACCCCGTATTTGGAAAACAACAGAACCATTACTCAAACCTAACTTCAATCGCATATGAGCTCACCATTCTAGCCCAAGAATAAGTTCCAGACTCTTTCAAATGATTTTGAGTATTAGAAAAATGGACACATTCTGATGTCTCCTTCTTATGCAGAAGATACAACGACCATGCCTCAATCAGACAGGCAATTTGTCACCAAGGACTCTAGTACTATAGATCCATACAGAGGATCAAATGAAGTTCTTATTTACAGCTCAAGTATCTCTCCTCTTTTGGAGTAGGACAAATCCAAGCGTTTCATCTTTCAACCCATGTCCTAAGACGGACTATACTAGGAAAATGTCATGATCTCTTATCAAACTCAAAAGCAGCCAGATATTCATGGTAAGCCGTAGCCACCAAATGAGGCTGAGGATAAGAATCAAGAAAGCTAGGAGCAAACATAGGACTTATTCGATGATGAAAGGATAACAGAGGAGGATGAAAAGCCTTTTGATAATGGAGAATCTTTGTAGAACCCGAGTAGCATGAATGTTTTAGAGGAGCTCAAAGAGAGCCAGAAGAATCCCTTCTTTGGAAAGCAGCAACAGTCCTAGAATTTGAAGCTACCAGAAATTTAGAATAACTTTTGGAGGAGAGGAAATATGAGCTCTCTAAATACCTTGGATCCAGATAACTAGTTAGGAATAGGCTTGGCTAATTATCCTTTTGGCATCGCTTTCTCAACTAAAAGTCATTAAGAAGACTCCAAGTACTTTAAGTAATTCGTGCCCATGAAAGGCGTTCCTAAGTTGATAGATCTCACGAAAGAAAATATCTCAGACTAGTTTCTGCCAAAGTTTAACACAAAGGTGGATGAGTAGGCACAGTTTGAATAGTTCTAGAAGGTGAATGAATCTAAGACTTTCATTCAAGGAAGAACGGCTGCCACACCTTCTCTTGAAGGCAAGTTCGCCCCAGATCCTTACTTATTCGATGAGATTAAGAAGACCGCTCTAAACTTTGATGAAATTGCTAAGGAAGAGAGGATGAAGGACCCTGGATGGTAGAGGAAGGAAAATTTCCTGACTCTGTAAGGACAACAGTAAATTTATGGAATGAGAGGCTACAAGCCATTCCAGGAGATAGGTTTGGAATACGAGATATTTGAACCTAAAGAAGACCCTAAGTTAATTTAAGAAAGACTATAGAGGGAATAAGAAGAGGAGGAGAGATTGTAAATGCTTCTTAATTTAATTTAACTAGAATTATTCTTCTAAGAGGACCTGCATTTTTCAAAAAGAAGAAAAAGAAGAAGGAGGCAACAGTATTTAAGATACCTCGAATCTTAACTAAGGACTAGATTGAGGCTGATCTTACAACTAGGGTTAAGTAAATGCAGCAGACTATAAAAGCGTTGGCAACAACCCATAATTCAAGTATCCACAAGAAAATTGCATCAAACTATCCCTTCTTATCGAGAGGGGTGGATATAGAACATCAAACTCTGTAGGATATTAATTAAATCAAATATAATATTGTAGGTGTTTTTTTTTTAATTATATATTGATCACATTTAAAAGCACCTCATATCTGAGGGGTACAATATCCCTGCTCGGACTTTGAGAAACGCAGTTTTCCTCCCTCGAGATATGGACGCAGAGGGTCGCAGGTAAAATTTCAAAACATGAATCAACATTTGGATTTTTAAGAATATTTTTACCCAAAAATAATTGACTTCTTGATGTCTTCTAGTTTCTATGATAAGCAAAAGCGAAAGTCAGCTTCTCAGAGTACCACCTCAAGACGGGTAAAGAGGCAGCCCAAGGAGCAAGAATCTCAAAAGGATAGTTAAAAGAATAATCAAACTTTACCATAGATAGAAAACCAGGCAAATTACCCTAAAACTGGTTATAATGCTAAGCTATTTTATAAGATAAAGCCTAATTGAAAGTGCAATATAAAGTAGATCAATAATAGTTCTTTTAAATTATAAGTTAATTCTTTTCATAATTGCTTTAGAATACAAAATAAGTACACATTAAAGGCATTAATTGATAAAATAATTCTCGAAAATGTCTGTAGTGTCAGAAAATTTGGGAGGTATCTCTCTCAAAGATTTTGTGTTTGAAAGCTTGCTTCAAAATGATGTTCTCTCCAAATAGATATATATCTTGGGTCACATGAAAGGACATGACCCTTCAAAGAAAGCCTTACTAAAGCTGGAGCAACTACCTTTTGAGTTGAGGGATATGAAATTCTCAACTGAAGATAAAGACCTTGAAACTGCAAAGCTACAAGACTTCTTATAGCACGAGAGAGCCTTCTTTCAGAATGATATTTATTACAAGAACTTTGTGAGATTCATTGATGATATTTCTAAGATACAGTGTGATTTTGCTTTCCCTGCTCCCTAATCTCAAATCGATAAGTATCGGGAGCAGCAGATGATAAATATCTTTGAGACAGCTTAAATGTATCACGAGACAGTGAAACCCCAGTTTATAGATAAGCTGGAGCCCATTCAATGGATTGAAAATGTGCTTGATGGTGTAAGTGAGATGGATCTTCAAATTCTAAGGCACAAAGACTTCACTGTGAAAATAGATTGGAAGATGAACTCTGAGGACTTGGAGACTCTACATCTCTTGGTCTTCCCTTATGACCGCAAATTAAAAACAATCAGAGATCTCACTTGCTATCATGTTCCTCTGCTCAAAGAGATGAAGGAAGTCACTTATAAAATCATCAAAGAGTAGATTTGAATAATTGCTATTTATTTTTAAAAGAGAAATACGGTTTAGGAAGCTCTCAAGTGAAAGCCTTCTTCCACTATCATCCAACTTTCTATAACTTGCACCTGCACTTCACCCATGTGAATTAAATTGAGAAAGTTGGGGCCTTCTTAGGAAGAGGACATTTTTTGGATGACGTAATAGAGAACCTAGAACTAAAAGGGGACTATTATCAAACGAAAACTATTCTTGTCACACTTGGTGAGAACAACTAAATTGCTTAGCTTTTGAAACCTTATATTTCTGATTGAGACATAAAAATACTCTTTAAAATATTCAATACTTAGTTTAGTTTTAAATTCATTTTGGTATTTATTCTAATTTCTCAAATTCTATGTGAAAATTTGCACAAAAAAGAGGATTATAGAGGTGAAGAGAAGCGTAACTGTAAAATATAATAAATCTTAAGTAGCAGGAGAAGAGAGAGAGGGAGTTGAGGATTAGTCTCACAATAGTTTCTAAAATAGAAAAGAAATCGCCAGCTCAAACAAATACTAAGGAATAATAAAAAAGCGTTTATAATCTCAGTCACAATAAATAATTACAAATTTGGTCATTTAAATTTAAAAAATGGTTATTTTTTGCTTGATGCGGAATAAAAAAATAGTATCTTTGATTAATTGAAATGTGTATTTTCTATTTTTATATTTTAAAATTAATATAAATTTGGTTAGTGATTAACTTTATTAAATTATAAACTTTGGTTATTTTATGCTCATTTGATTTATTAGAGAAATAATAAATGTTATTAAAAGCATTTAAAAACTCGCATTTTGAATAGAATGCGGCAAGGTTCTTGGTTCGTATAATAAGAAGACAGCATATAAGTGAGGAGGCTGCTGCTATGTGGCTAGTGTTGCAAGTAAATTGACTTCGATGCAGCCAAGAATCACCCTAGGTGGGACTTAGTTCTCTAAACTTTGTCCGAGGTAGGAAGGCTTCGCTCACTTTAATTTGTTTCATCTACCGAACAAGCGCCTTGAACTTTGTAAGAAACATATAGAGAGAGAAAGAGTTTACTAAATTTTTTTTATATAAACATCCTGGGATTAGGCTAAAGTTAAATTTAAATTAAATTATTTGCAAAGCTGTTGAGTTTGTGAGCTAGTCATCTATTAAATAGTATTCCCTAGAATGGCATGGCTGCGCTGTAATTAAGATGCGGTAAAAGATTAACGTAATTTTCTTATATCTAGGGCCCCAAAAATTTAGCACCCTAGATTTAACTCTGAATTGGAAATACTCCAAATCCGGCCTAATTCATAAAATCTAAGATAAGTTATTGTCTCTAAGAATAAAAATTTGAGTGGAAGGTGTTAGGCAAAAATATGGGTTGGCTTTGTAAGTTCATTTGGTGGTGGTTGGGAGTCCAGAGAGTAAAGTTCTGCTGAGATGATCCCGATGTCTGTAACTGATCTTGAGCTTAGATGGTCAAAATATTATTTGCGAAGTTATCGTCACTTTCATTCAGGAGAGTGTTCTCATTAGGCTGCATGCTTCCCCTTTTTTTGTTCAATTTCTCAAGGTTGTCCCATTTCCATTTGTATACCTAAGTAACCTTCAGATTTAATTTTCGTGCCAGGTCCTTTATAAAATTATTAAGAGATTCTTAATCAATGATATAGAGCTTTATCTTTGCTGAGGACCAATTTGGATTTTTCTCAAACTCCACCCTTAGCAAAAATTATGATGCCTATAATAAAGTTATGTGTTGGTTAGCAACTTTGACTTATTCTCTTGGTTATTTTTATTAAGACACATTACACAAGTGGACTGCCACATCTTTCGTTGGCTTACCCAGTCTATTCTGCGCATTCCTATTTTGCAGACCCAATAAAGGCACTTGTTTCCCACGTTGAGACCAAGCCGTCTAAGCTCTCTATTTAGATGCTTCAAGCAGCGGTTGGGAATCAGCTCTTTGATTTTCTATAAGCTATCAACGATGGCTCTGTTGGACTCGTCATTAATCTAGTAAAGTAATTTAATAAAAGCTAGATTGAAATAATTGAAGTCTTAACACGAATAAAAATAAGTTATTTGTGGTAAACGTTTATGATGATTCAATGACTTCGAGATGTTAGCGAAGCACTTCCGTGCTCTATTCTAATTTCAAGCTTCCACTTTGCTTCTCCAATCCCCCATTATTTTCAGGCATCTTCATTCTTAAAATCATAAGATGAATCGTTGCAATCTTAAAATTAAAAGCATAATGGAGTTATCTAATGAACAGTCTTCGGAGGTTATTATCTTGGAGTTGGATTGTTTTTGAATAGAGATGGAAGTGAGCTGTTATGCACTTTATTATCCGATTGTGAAGCTCTATTATAACTTTTAATTTTGCTGAAAGTCTCTCTAGGCTATTATTCCTAAGCTATTATTTTAGTTGTTTGGCTGTGAGCATACCTGATACCTTTAAAAATATTAAGTTTAATTATAGGAGGAGCTTTTATTGATATGTATGAAATTTATAATGGATATTATTGGTTTTAGAAGTTTCTTTAATGGATGGAACAGGAAAAGATTATTGGAATAAATTTTAACTCAACTATCTTCAAATTTTTTTTCTATCATCTTTTAATAATTTAAATTAGATTTTGAATTTTTAGAGTATTTGAAGATCAACTAAGTGTAAAGAAATGAGCTCTTTAGTAGAATGTAATAATCGTAACTTAAGATTTTTAATCGCTTGTAAATTTTTCCACTAACCAATTACAGCATCCATTTTATTTAAATCTATAATGAATTATAATACCTTTAAAAATCGGGATTAACTCTTAAGGTTCCCTCTGCGCCTCCAACATATATTAATAATCTGTAATGAAAGATAATATAGAGTCTCAAAAGTAGACTCCTTTGCTTGAAGTGTGAAATTATTTAGATCGAAGTTGATGTTGGGCGTGCATTGTTTGCTTTGAAAATCAGAGTTTAGTGCAGGGGGGCAAGTGGGAGTAGAATTTGCTTAGGGGTAGCATGTACGCTAGTTTATCTAAGTAAGATAAGATGAGTTTAAGATCTAAGATGACTCGCCAATTTATCTCTAGGACAGATAAATAATGAAAGTTATATAGATAGATTTATTATATTGGACTTGGAATCTCTCTAATTTTACTATTGTAGATTTAGATCTATTTTATGCAAATATGAACTTAAAAGATAATATTTTTATGGTTTAAGTATAATTTTTGAAGCCAAATTTATTTATCTAAACTTTATTAAAGTGTAAAGAAAGATTCTACTATCAATAGTACTTTGATTTCTCAACCCATTTGCTCTTTAAATAATTTCAAATCTGAAAATTAAAATCCATAATACTTTTTTTATCTCAATACTATTCTAAAGTATAAAATTTTACTAAAAAATTAATTCTTTTTTATAATTTGAGGATAATTATTATCCTTGGATTATTAATTTTCATCGAATCTATTTTTAAAGCCCGAATTATCTTCAAACTTTTAACAGAATAAAATTTTTTTTTTTGAGAGTAAAAACTTAATTGGGAGTGGATTCTGCACTTAAAGATTTTAATCTGGTGGTGAGGAGTCCTAAAGCTGATAATTCTGAGAATATCTCCGCTTTATAAATTCATAGCTGAAAAGATAAAAATGCTTAGAATCGATTGATTGACAATTCTAATTTGGTTGAACTATTATAAGTTAAAATAATTATTTATAACTAGCATGCTATTTAAATTAGAGAAATCAGTGAGAAGGGGTTAGCAAGCGTCTTTGTCAAATCCTGGGAGGTTAATTCATTCATTTTGACACTATGAAATTTTAGAGAGCTATAAATTGCTTAAAAAGCAAAACAATTGAAAATAGGCAAGCAACTCAGAAAATATTTTATGGAGACGATGCGAATTCAGGTTTTTTTTAATGTATTTTAAGGCTATTAAGCTTAGTAAAAAGAGGAGACGGAATTCCGAGTCTTCACCATACAATTTCGAAACTGGAAAATACACGTTTGGTAGAGGCTGTGAATTTCATCTTTAGCTTATTCCAAATAATGAAGGTTACTTCGCCACCACAAATATTAGGGCAATTTACGATGTAAATATGACTTGAAAAATCCACAGAACTATCTTTAATTGAAGGAAGATATGCCTTATATTGAGCTCTAATTTTGCAAACTTAAAATGGCTATTTTATTATTTTTGGGGATTAATTTAATTACAAATTAGTAACTAGCGAATTGAAAAAGGGTATATTTGAAATATTTGAAGCTGTTTAGCTCTATTCTTATAGACTATGAGGTCTGGGACAAATTTCTATCTGCTCAAATTAAGGCACCCCTCTGCCTAGCTTAAAAATCATTATTTTTCAAAGCTATGTTCTAAAATCTTAAAATGAGAATAAAATAGCTCTAGAAGAACGTATTTCTTGAAATCAAATGGAAAATCATAAATCTCAGGTTCTTCAATTTAGCATTTTTCATTCGGCTAACTCTTTAAAATATTCAATATAGAAATTCAAAATCAATTATTTACAACATTACAAAAAAAATCTTAACAGTTTTCTTTATTTAGTTGAATATATTAAAAGGTGATTTATCTCGTATGTGTATTTTTAATTTAGCAGAAAACTTTTTCTAGGGTCGCTTACTTTACAAATTGAGGTAAGGTTAGTTAATTTATTTATCTATCTTAAAGGAAAGTCAAGGACTATTTTAAAAGTTTTCCCAAAGTAAAACTTATTAACAATAAGAAAGATTGAAGCCAATATACTCTTTCAATAATTTTAAGCAAAATTGAACAAAACATTTTGTTCTAACTTTGATCTAAGATTGACTAGCAAGCACAAAATTGAAAATTTAAATTTAGCAAGAAGGTAATTTCATGTTGGCAGGGTTCGTGAAATTTTTGATTGATTTTAAATCATGCTGGTCTCAAATAATATTATTTAAAAACTAACTAACAATTTATAAGCAAAGTCTGATTAAAGTGATTTGTCATTAATCGCAGCATTTTGTTAATCTTAACTTTAAGTTTAAAGTAAAGGAACCTGTTCCTCTAAAGATTTTACGGCGGCAATTTTGAGCCCAGCTCTTGGTCTCTGCAACTCGCTCATTTCTATATTTTTACCAGAGTTAAACAAAAAGCGATCTTAAAAATAAATGATTTGAAATTTATAAAAAGGGTTTATGAAGTTGATGAGAGTGAAAGTGATCTGGGAGTGGATTGTTGCTCATTTCTCAAGTGAAAGCGCTGTATTAATTGTTTTTAATTAAGTATAATGTTTTATTTGAAAAATTGATAAAAGCCTCTAGTATAATCAAATTAAAATTCATTTATAAAGATAAAGTCTTTCTTTTATTACAATAAAGTTTCGAAAAGTCGAGAATCAGTTAGTTCTTAGCAGAGGGCAAAATATTTCCACTGCAATTTTATTTTTCATCTTAAGTATTAATGAAAATAACTTTTTTATAAATAATTTAATCTAAGAATTAAAGTTAATCTGAGGTAGCTGTAGCATTAGGATTAAAAATAATTTGTAAATATGAATGAAAGTTTAAATATAATATAGATTTTCATTGAGACGTGAACTTTTTTTTTGATTAGCTGTCTTTAAATGTGAGAATTTTTTCTAGAAAAATCATAAATTTAAGGTCTATTGAAATTTGGAATTTTATTTATTTTCAGAAGACATTCTATCATCATTTTGATCTCCCTACGAAGCCAAGCCGACTATTTAATTATAATTTATAAACTTTTAAAAGGAGGGCGATAAACTGTTAAATTAAAAATAATATAATATTACTCATATCATATCAACCAAATTGGATTCTTATAATCTGAATGTTTTAAAATAATAATTAAAAGTGGCTAGCATTTAATTTCAATCAACAACATGTGTGGGACCTATAATTCTCAGAAAATTTTAATCTTAGAACGTCTTATTTGATTGATGAATTTTCATTTGATAAAATACGCACTTTCAAATTCTTTTGATGTATCTGATGCAATTTTTTGAAATAATCTAATAATTTACCAGTTTTATTGCCTTAGGTATAAATTAAAAGCAATTATAATGGCTTTCATAACAAGATTCAATAATTATAGCTTGAGTTAATTTATTTTAAGAAGCAAATCTTTATAAACATTCAAAATATACAATTCCTATAACGAATTTAAATTTTATGAATTAAATTTTTGTTAATGAATTAAACCGAAAATGAAATTTATCTATTAAAATTTTATTTAAGCAGGAATAAATCTACCCTAAAATTTTAAAGACTGCTGAGGAATCTCTCTAAATTTAATTATAAACAATTGTTTTAAAAACTGTAAAAATTTTGCTGAGACTTGCTTATTTAAATTTTTTTATGTATGATGGTTTTGTATCTGATTAATAATTTTGCAAGTTAAAGTTTTAATTTTCCATATTTTAGTTTGCTTCTCCCTTTGCTCACTCTCTTAAAATTAAAAAGAATTTTTATTGTTTATTTGTTCTCTTAAGATTATTATGAAAAGTTCAGAGTTTACATTTTCAGGTTAATGGCTCTAAGAGTATAGTTGTCCTACTCTCTTGCTTTCACTAATTCACTCTGATGTAGAGTGTCTTACAGAAAATTCTTGCTAAAGAAAATTTACTTTTTCTTTTTTTAATTCTAAATATAAAAATTAAGTTTAGGAATTACTCTTTATATTTTCTGGCAAAGAGAGGGGCACACCCTTTAGTCAAATTTATTTGGGCTTATCAAATTAATTAATTCAACCTAGACTACTACTTCTCTCCCATCTTGCATTCATAACTGCTGAATATAATGTAGATGATGATCATTGAATGATCATGATGATGATGTGGGGACAAAAAATTTGTCAGATATATTTTTAGGCTGATAAGAGACAATCATTCCAAAAAATTAATCCAAGAAAGTTCCAACTATAATAAAATTATGCCATAATTTATTTTTTTAATTTCATTAAAATAGAGACAATTCATCATTTATTACTAAAATAAAGAAACCAAAGGTTTATATTTTGTAAACTAGAAAATTTAGAATTCTACTTGGAGAACAAATTATTTTTGGATATATACAGAATATAATAAAATGGTCGTCTAAAAATTTATAGACCGATTTCAGATTATGTAAACTTAATCTTATCTTTTTTTAAAAGTGTGTTAGTTTTAAATATGATTTACTTCAGATTAAAAATTAAGAAATAATAAATTATAAGTTGTAGACTCCCCAGTTATTTTAAATCTTAATTTACTTTTCCTTTAAAACATAAATATTTTCATCTCTTTGATTAAATTCCTAATAAAGAGAAAAATTATGCGAAATATTAATTTCAGAAAAATGAATTTTGTCATTCAATTTAATCTCCTATTCCTTTGACTTTTAATTTTTAACTTTATTTGGTATGAATTGGTAAATTTAAACTACATGCGAATTCTAATATTAATTAATAAGAATCAATAATTAAATTCATTTTTTACAATATTAAATGAATCATGAATGCTGGAATTTAATATTCAGAACAAATCGATATTTATTTTAGAATATATTATGTAAAATATCTACTTTAAAATTATCCACTAATTTGTAAATTTAGTTTTAATATTTATTTTATAAAAATAAATTTAATATATCCAGACTAATATTTTATCACTATAACATCCTTTCAGCCCCAATTTTCAAAAAATTTAGAGTTTGCTACTATAAAGCCTAGACAAAAGAGGTCGAACCTCTTTTCATCAGTGTTAACTTGGTGCTGTAAGCTCTCATTGTCGGCCAAGTTTTGCTAAAACAATTTGAAGTTAATTTCACTGATTTATTAATTCCTGCAATTATTGGGAACGTACTCGAGGAAGATAATATTTTAGATGGATTTGCAGCTACCTTTCTAAAGTTCAGAAAGAAAAGAATCTAAAAAATTCCTTCTTACTGTAAAATCTGGCTTTCTGACCAGTAGTGATATATCAGGGCTGACGGGATAATATCTTCTTGGTTACAGAATACGAAAAAAGATGCGATAATGTAATCATTAAAATCTATTTATTCGAAAAGGTTTAAACTACTTAGAGCAGTATTATTATGTCTTAATTTAATATAAAGTTAGGGGAAAGCAGTCGAGAAAATAAATAGGACCGAACGTATCTATTTAATCCCAACTGCTTTAATCTTGAAATATTATTTTTACAAATTTAATTTTGAATCTTGTGATATCTATAAATAGAGAAGAGGTTCAGGATGCTAAGATATTATTTTTAATTGCTCAGAGGTAATATTTTATTTTAAAAAGATTCATTATCATCCTTTTCATGCATTTATAATCAACGAGTAAGTGGAAGTGATTTTTAAGAGCACGATTACCTTATCTCATAGTTCTCAAGGTAAAGATGGAAACTTTAATCCTTGTATTTTGTCTATAGCTGGTTACTCATTGTAAGTGGTCGAAATTTCCGTTGCAAAATTTTTTTATGCAGGCTTTAAGTAAAGATATTATTTTTAATTGAAGTAATTTGAATGGATTTTCTTTACATAGTTAATAACGAAAGGAAAGTTAGATTTGTAATTTTCAAATACAAAATGAAATTTTCTACTTAAATATATATATTTGGATACATGAATCCATAAAATTCCGTTTAAAATACTTGGGAGATTTCATTTATATAATTCGTATTTATAATTTTTAAAGATTGTATTCTTAAGTGAATTTCAAAATAAAATGTCAAAGGTAAATATTTAATCAGAGATTAGATACTCCAATTCATTTAAATAAATATGCGTTTCTATTTTGTCTATTACCTAAAATTATTGTTTCTGAGAGAAAGCTTAAACATAAGAACAAATTTCTATAGTTAAATAAAACTAATTAGCATATATTTTGAAATAGCAAAGTTAAAAAAGTTTTAAAATAAGTAAAGACCATAAACTGAGAAGATAATTTCTAATCTTAGATGCCACAATTCTTTAGCAGCCTCTACTCTGAATTAAGATTAAGCTATATTTATAGAGTGAGATTTATCTTGTATTAATTTAACCAGAAAAATCTTAATCATTTTTTATTAGGAACGGTTAGTAGTTTATGAAATCCAAAAAGTCATCTCTTTATTAAAATACAATCTTCTAAAAAAGAAAAATAAATCAATATTCCCTTTAATTAATAAGTAAGAATCTCCTTTTTAAGACCGCTTTGTCAATATTTTAAATCTTAATATTTTTTCCTAAAAATAAAAATTTACCTTTTCATAATTTAATTACTTTAACAGCTTTAAATAAATATGGGATGAATAGCATAAGATGATCAGAAAATTAGTTTCAAAAGACAAAAGAAGTTTTAATTAAAAAAGTAGCTAATTATTAATTCATTCCATAAATTAAAATGATTATTAATGGATAATGAGTTTTGAGAGATGTTTGCTTGCACCGCAGTAACTACAACTCAAGAAGAAAACTACATCACAAAAATGGAACAATGATTTAGTAAAAAATTTTGCTAAGGTAAGATAAATATTATATAATCATATTGAAGGCTTATGACTAATAATGGGAAAAGTATTCAAGAAAGCATTTAAAAGTAAATAATGCAACTACTCTATATAAGTTTGGATCAGACTTCAAAATTCTTGATTCTAGGTGTAAATGACATGTCGTTTCGAGTAAATCCTATTCAGTTAGCTTCTGCTTGCTTTAAAAATTTGTATTTGCAAAGTATTTCCATGATCATCTAATGGTATTCATCCCATAATTTATACTTTTAAATATTTAATGCAGAAGTAGCCATCATTCTATTAGCTAGTATTGCTTTCATCATCATGATATTAAATTAATAAACTTCGATTTAAGAAATATTGCTTTCATATTTTGACCCATTTTAAATAAATTTCGTTTTTGCTTAAATTATAAGTTCCCTTAATTTTCTTACTAATCTTAATGCAATTAAACTACTTATAAATAGTGAACGGAGTAAATTTAAGGTATAGGATAGATACAAATAGGTAATCGCGAGTACTTAGAATCTAAATAGAGTTAAGTTTAAAACTTATAAGTTAGATTTTCCATAATTATAATATATATTTAAATATGGATACAAAAGATTATTATAATCATTATTACTTATTTATTCATTGATTATCTCACATAGCTTCTTAAGAAAAAGTCTAAATGAGACTAGAATCCAGCTAGACTCCTATAAGTTAAAAAAGGTTTAGCACTTTTTACTATAAAAAAGTGAGAGATTATTCTTACCTATCGATGAAAGACTTTCAATTATGGGTTTTCTAAACAAAAAATTGTTAGAAAACAAACAGTCTAATCAATGATGAGATAGCAAAGCTCTAAGCAGTTTTTCTGTCTGCTAAAACCTGTTGGTGGGAGGACTTACCTGGGTGTAGTGGAGTGTGTAGTGGTTAGGTTTAGGTTTCCTTCTTTGGCATGTTGAGATCATCGATGAAGTAGATCAGCAGGCTAACTGCCATTATAATAATCAAGGGGGGTAAAGTTTAAATATATATAATCACACTCATTATAAATCACTCTTCCTAGGTTTTAAACTTAACTCTATTTAGATTCTAAGTACTCGCGATTACCTATTTGTATCTATCCTATATAGAAATTTATTTAAATATATTTTTCATTTTAATTATTCACAATATTGCTCTTCCACTTTAAAAAATTTGTTATCAGGCTTAGACCATAAAAGTGAAAAAAAATTTATTTTCTTAATTATTGTAATTAATTTAATTCCTTAAGATGGCAGAATTCAAATAATTAAAAGGGAAAAAATTTGCTCTTAAATTAAAAAAAAAGGTTAAAAATAAACCATTTTATCATCATTGAGCACTACTTTTTTGAATAGTTTTTCTAACTTTTCTCACATTTAATTTTCTTCCAAATCTAATTCTCTAGATTTTTAAGTCAAGTAAATATATCTTACATGGCTGATAGAGGGAAGGATTGTTGCTTTGCTGACTCTAATAACAGTAATTTTGGAGTTGACCAATTAAGAAAATGAATATCTGTGCCTCCCTCACTCAATCTAAAATAAATTTTAGAAATAGATTTAATCATCACTATTTTGAAATCCTCAGAATTGAACACCACTTTTGCTGAGTTCCTTAATACTATAGCTTATTTAAATATCAGGAGAATTAAGTTAAATTTGTACTTGTTCAGCATGCTGAAGTACCCTTTTCCCATAATTTAAGATAAAACTAAATAATTCATATTTTTACAGTTTATTTAAGAATGCTCACTTAGCCTTATTCAATTCAGAATTGAATTATCGGCTATAATTAAATAAAAAGTGAAATGTGAGTGTGTTGTTATTAAGCCCTGTAATTATCGCTTTCTGGGGATTATCTCCTCATTCCTTAACATATATTATCAGTCGGCTTCTGCATAGATTATTAAGGCTGAGTCTTATACCGTTTCAACTAGTCATGCTTCAATTTATATAATGAATATAATATCTAATATTATTATAATTAAAGTATCGGGGGGAGGGGCCTTTCCTCGTCATCCACTTTTTTCATGAAAATATGAAAAATTACTATCAAGCATATAATCAGCTAAAAATACCAGATTTTTTTTAGTCCAAATTCAAATTCAAAATGCCTATCCTCCTCGTATTCTTTATTTTAGAGTATTTGGGAGAACCTTGAAGGAAAACGGATTTCGAAAAAAATATATTGTGAATGAAAGATCATCTTATTAAAATTAATTAAATACCTTTATTAGTATAAGAATTCAAAATTAAAAAAATAGCTCAAAGATCTTTTATGTTTTATTTAAGAGATTTAGAATTCTCTTCTTACTTCTAGCACCTATTAAAAGCTAGTTAATCTAAAATTTAATTATAAATCTATTTATATTTATTGCAGCCATTTTTTCTATATAAACATGAAAATTAAAGAAGTCTTTTTTATTTTTTCTATCTTCTTAAGATTTTATAAGTAATAAACTAGTTATTTATTTTAAATATCTTTAAGCTTATTTGTAAGAAACTTATATGAATAAATGACTTAAAGCATTAATATCTTTGTTGGGTATCCATCAAAAAAATTGTGCTAATCTTTGCAAAAATAAAGGTTATTCTCTATAAAGCTGCCTTAAAGATAAAATTTTCAATCCCGATGCTCTAAAAAATTGATGATAATTTCTCTAAAATAAAGAATATGAGTAGATAGGCTTTTTTTGTTATTGGCTAATTTTAGGCGAGATCGCAATTTTTCATATTTACATGAAAAAAGTGGATAACAAGGAAAGCCCCCCCCCCAAAGTATCTTTTAATCCTTTACTGATTTATAGCAAACTTAAAACAACGATGCATGCTTTTCTCTGTTTAAAAAATTAAAATCATGAGTTAATTATCCTATTATGAATAAATTAAAAAATATTAGATTATAAATTCTAACATTATGAATAACTGTTAATATAAATTGTTGGTTAATCATTTTTATTGTTTTCAAAAACTTTACTTGATATCATTTGATGAGTGACTAAAGAGAAAATAAATTATTCTCTTAGCGATCTAAATTTTATTATGGAGGATAGTTCAAAACTACTAAATATTTAAAAATAATTATATACATTTTTTCTCTTCCTCTATTTTTCTACAAGAAAGATACTTACTTATATTACTAATTTAAGCTTGATTTAGAAAACTTTTTTTTAAATTAACTGCTGTTATTTTACGTTATCAATTATCTATCTGCTTTCTCCTTGTAGATCATGAGTCTCCTGACAGTTGAGAAAAGTATCCATTTGGGACGATCTAGGTCTCATTCGATAGCTCTTGTAAAATTAGCTGAACTTTATCCTGTGCAATAGCCCTCTATCTGCTCTCCCGATGGAGTTAACTGGACTTTAATGAGGCAGGTGCCAATTGTTCATAAATGTAACCTCCTAATTATGTGAGCCTCAGAAATTGAGGATTATGGCTGCATGCACAGGATCTTTTTTCCTCGCCTTGAAATTAGCTTTCATTTGATACCCATATTGCTAGAGTTTAGAAATAAATATGGACAAAATATATACAGTTGGAAAGATGGAACAAAATATGAAGGATATTGGAAAGATGATTAATTGATATAAAGACTTTGAATTATCTAAATACTAAAAAACTCAAATTATTTGAGCTATAATAAAGAAAAAAAGTTTTTTTAGAGATGGAGCTCATAATATCTGAGAAACAGAATGGTTTTTAGAAATTATTTAAAAGTTGGAATGTTATAAATCACTTTTTTTTGAAATTAATTAGGTTAACTGTCAATTAATTAAAAAACTTTTACCGCGGGGGGTTCGAACGACCGTCCTCCAATCATTAATCAGACTCAATAGTAGAAATACCATTGAGCGGGGCGAAGTCTGATTAATGATTGGAGGACGGTCGTTCGAACCCCTCGATGGTAAAAGTTTTTTAATTAATTGACAGTTAACCTAATTAATTTAAAAAAAAAGTGATTTATAACATTCCAACTTTTAAATAATTTCTAAAAACCATTCTGTTTCTCAGATATTATGAGCTCCATCTCTAAAAAAAACTTTTTTTCTTTATTATAGCTCAAATAATTTGAGTTTTTTAGTATTTAGATAATTCAAAGTCTTTATATCAATTAATCATCTTTCCAATATCCTTCATATTTTGTTCCATCTTTCCAACTGTATATATTTTGTCCATATTTATTTCTAAACCCTAGCAATATGGGTATCAAATGAAAGCTAATTTCAAGGCGAGGAAAAAAGATCCTGTGCATGCAGCCTTAATCCTCAATTTCTGAGGCTCACATAATTAGGAGGTTACATTTATGAACAATTGGCACCTGCCTCATTAAAGTCCAGTTAACTCCATCGGGAGAGCAGATAGAGGGCTATTGCACAGGATAAAGTTCAGCTAATTTTACAAGAGCTATCGAATGAGACCTAGATCGTCCCAAATGGATACTTTTCTCAACTGTCAGGAGACTCATGATCTACAAGGAGAAAGCAGATAGATAATTGATAACGTAAAATAACAGCAGTTAATTTAAAAAAAAGTTTTCTAAATCAAGCTTAAATTAGTATTATAAAAATACCATTAATTTCGCAAATTTTTTAAATAATCAATCTCAATAATTGGTAATGAGTTTAATATTCAGATTATTAACTTAGAGGCAATCTTAAATTATCTTACTTTAGTATGAATCTACTAAAAAATTTACAAACCATACAAAAAGCTGCATTACAATCAACTTCTTTACTTCATTTACATGGCAATGCAGAATTATACTCAGCGAAGGTTGAACATGGAGCATGTAGGACTACTTAGGCAAGGACATAAATTGATTGCCAACATAGTATGATCATTGATAAACCTTGACAAGAATCAATTGACAGATTCTTGAACAACTCCAGCACACAGGCATGATCAATATTTAAACTTGATTGAGAGGCTGGCGTAGGGGAGCAGCCATGAAGGCTTGTCAGAAGAAATGCGAGAGTCACCTGGCTGTTGGAGTTTTCACACATTTCAAAAATCCTGATTTACTCTGAAGATTCCATGGGCAGACCACAAGCCTTTAGAAATTTAAAACTAGTGCACAGGCTTTCAGGTTCCACATTCCTTTGATGAACACAGAGTCGGTTTCAAATAAATTTGTCGATTGAGCAATTCTAGCTGCCCGAACTTGTATCTTTTTACATGGTCAACGCTCAAAGTGATTAAGCAGGAACCCACCATCCTAATGCTCTCAGCGAAAAGTCAGAATTTGTATTGGTATATCATTCTCTCTTAACCCATATCTGTATTATTTTTAAAGGCAAGGCGTAGGAGATTCAAAACTGATGAGCCAAATAAAATTGCAGATGCTCGTTCAGCAACTCAATTACATTTGCGATATCGAACGCATACCATATCCAAGAATTACTTCAGTCAGTAAGTGCAACCTCGCAAAAAGCAATTTGATGAGTAAAAGCAGCAGGAATTCCAGCAGTCGAGCATGCATAGTGAACACTCATTCCAGCCAATCATAGAAAATGAGTCTTGAAGTGGCAGTTCCAATAATCAAGCGAAACATCTGTGGCGTACAAGAACTCAGCACTTTCTCCAAATATACAGCAGTGAGTCGGAATCAAGGTGATACAAAACAAGCGCAGTTATAGATCATTCACCCCTACGTACTAGATTAGAATATGGTCTCTCGGAAATGGGAGAGTCTTACCTTTCAAGATGTGGTTACAAAAACAGAATGCATTACAAGCCTCAATGGTAGCACCGCTAATCGGAGTGTGGCGCATCACGCATTTTTCTAATTATAATAATTATATTCTTAATAAATTAAACCTAAATAACTTGTTACTGTTTTAATTAATCAATTTAACTTTCGGGGTGCTTCACTCCTCATTTCACATTAATAAATATAACTGCGAAAGTTATATCTCTATTTTAAAAATGAAAGCACTGCCTCAGGATTGTCAGCTCTGGTAATGGTGTTTTTTTTCGT
>JAJKFJ010020696.1:0-39019 GCA_027382625.1 Tetmemena sp. SeJ-2015 | reverse complement strand
AGGGGGGGCGATAAATGCGAGTTGTCCATCGTCATTTTATGCACTATTGACTGGGAGACTTTTTTGTGAAACGGGGAATGCGGGAACACAAATCCTTTTAAATCAATAAGAAGATCTTAGTAAAAACTATCTTGAGGATTTCAAACTTAAGTGCGCTGACTAGCTAAGAGTTTGAGGATAAATCAAATAATTGATGTGTACATCTTGAATTTCTCATCTGCAAATCAACTTTCAAATGCGAGAGTATAATGTGTCTTTCTCAACATTTTTGCTATGGAATTGATGTTGAGAACTGGCTATTACTACTGATAAGGGTGACTACATCCATACCTTAGAGTCAAAATGAAACTTAGATAGGATGGATCATGTAGTTATTTTTGAGTAATTTCTTTTGACTCGCATGACTATAAGTATTAATAAATAAATTAATTATACACCACTTATTTTCACTTTCTTATCATTTTATGGGGTTTTGATTGTCCCTATTCTGACTATAAATTTATTCTATGAGATGAAGCTGGACTATAATAAAATGTTTAATGTCGAGTTCGATAGGATTATCAAATAAGCCATAGCAATATTAATTGCATGATATCTATATGCCACTTAAATCAATATTTTCAGTTACAAGTGTTAACAGGGAATCGAAAACGTCTTATTCAGATTGCTGCAGGATGCTCTGGTCTTTCAATGTCAAGTTTAACTAAACCTCTGATTTAAGTAAGATTTAAGATATCAAATTCAGCCTTTTAGCTGCCCCAAAAAAGTCATTATTTGCTTTAAAAGTAGAGTTTTTTGTGCGGAGTCATAGATGGACTCCCTAAAACTAATAGATGAAAACACTAGCATTAAAAACATTAGATAGGCATTTCAATGGCTCTAATTGGAAAAAAAATTTAGCAATTCAGCTCTGGTTTTTTGTTTCTCAGCCAGAGCGAGAGTTATGATTATGATATTCAAGAATGATGCCAAAGTTTTTAAAGCGTTTAAAATAAAATCTGAGAGCAAGAATCTTTAGATGAGCGGAAAAGCAGTTATCTAGAGGAAGACTATTACAATCTAGCTCTAAAACCTAGATCTTATCTAACATGAAGAAACTAGCAGTGAGTGATATGCTAAACTTGAGGAGATAGTAGATGCTAAATTTCAAAAGAGGAAATAAAATAGCTTTATTGAAGTCATTAGTGCTTAAATTTAAAAAGAGGATTGAGTAGATGTATAAATAGACTTCAATTATTCTGAAGAAGACTTCCTTGAATCAAAACTTTAATTTTGTATGTTGATTGTGCTCATACAGATGAGCACCCGAAAAAGAATTAATATATTGTATTAAATTTCTTTCTATTTTTAATAATCCACATAAAAGATGCTTTTTATATATAGAGGAGTGAATTAGTAACTCAATACAATACTATAATTTAAGAGAATGTATGATTAAGACCTAGATTATGAATAATTTTAAATAAATTATTTTTAAGTATTCTATTTTTATTTTTATGTTTGCTAATTCTTTGCCGAAACTGTCTGACCTGTGATGTCCCCTTATATATCTTCTTTTCTAAGAGAAAGAATCTAAAATACACCAATAAAATCTCTTCACTTCCTTATACCCGAGGCTTGTAAAAAAAAGAGTCTTCTTAAAATAAAGTCTGAATCATATTGAAAGAGTGGGGATTAAATTTCAAATAAAATATAACGAACATTGGTGGTGACTGTTCTAAGGAAAAAGACTTTGTCAATATCAAGCAAATAAAATTCATTACCTCCTACTCATCCTTATAAAAATTTTCCTCCTTCCCATCTTAATCAATATCTCATTATTCTTCTCCTACTCTTCCTCTGATATCTACCTTCCCCTTAAAATCGAAATTTTTAAAAATCAAAAAATTAAGCAAAATATATTTAATTTTAAAAAATTTAAAAAAGAAAAATTATCAAAATTAGAGAAGATTTCTTTTAACGTTATTTTTAAATTTTTAAAACCTAATTAACTTTGAAGAATTTAAGTTTAGGGTAAATTTTATATAGGGCCATTAGGGAACTCACCATTAGCATAAACTGTAAGTAAAAATCGCAAAAGAATTTATAGGGCTAAAAAATTTAAAAAAGAATCAGTAATTATAATTACATTAATTAAAAAATTAGAAATGGAGGTTTTTTTCTCCATCAGACCCCCCCGCCCTTTTTAAATTTTTTGTTTAAAAATTCCAAAGCCCCCCCCACCCCCCAAAAAGAGCACGACAACTACAAAAAGTCAAAAGTAAGTTTTGCCTTTTAAATTTTTTAAACATCATTTCAAGAAAATTCTGGAATTTTCAAAAATTTTGATATGGAACATGGAGTTCCAATATTTAAAAATTTTTTTTTTATTCTGAATCATGGTAATTTCAAAAATTATTGTAAAAAATTTTAATACTACTTTTGACTTTTTAGTTGTCGTGCTCGTTTTGGGTGGTGGGTGGCTTGGAATTATTAAAAAAGAATTTAATGTGGGCGCAGGGGGGTCTGATGGAGAAAAAACTCATTTTAATTTTTTTAATGAATGTAAGTTATAATATGATATCTTTTTTTAAATTTTTAGCCCTATAAATCTCTTTTGCGATTTTTTACTTAAAAGTTATATGTCTAATGGCTGAGTTCCCTAATGGCCCTATATATAATTTATTTCCCCTTTCCCAAATTTCGTTAATTTTGTTCAAAGTTAATTAGGTTTTAACAATTTCAAAAATCAACTTAAAAGTAATATCATTAATATTTAAAATTTTCGGGAAAAATTATAACTATAAAGGTAACATGATATTATAGCTATCTAAGGGTTTATAGCATGATGCGATGAAGGAAAGTAGGACTCAATGATCATTATCACTACAAAGCAATATTAGTGCCTTCCATCTCACGCTGAGTAATGTTAATTGCACAAGAGCCGCATCGAAAAATTCAACGCGATAGAAGTGAGTGCTAGCCAAGCATATACTCTTATATACTGTGTATTTACTCTATGTCACTCACTTATCTCTATACACTCTAAGTAGAAATGATGATTATATACTTGAAATGATAAGTGATGAAGAGTGCAAATGCATTTTCCACTTGATAGCGTAACTTACTTGAGTGCGCTCAATGTGCGATATGTGCGCCGTGAAACGCTCTCTCGAATGATGCTACTTGCGCACTTGTTGCATATCGGAAAAGTAGAGAGGAGAGGCTTGCACTGAAAAGTGCGATAGTGATTTTCACTTCACCATACTTAAGTTTGCACTTGTTTGCACTTGTATCTCATTGTACACGCATGTCATGAGTGCATACACTAGTGATTCATGTTTGCATATGATGTATGAATGATGTTAGCATGCATGAGCAGTGATACATTTCGCACACACATAGTTTGCAGTGAAAGAGTGCGCTCTCAATCAAAGTGCGATAGAGTTCATCACTCCATTAATAATGATATAACCAATAATCGCTATAACTTAATAATCATATACTTATAATTGATCATAACTTTAATCGATCATTATTAATGGAGTTAAGTACTCTATCGCACTTTGATTGAGAGCGCACTCTTTCACTGCAAACTATGTGTGTGCGAAATGTATCACTGCTCATGCATGCTAACATCATTCATACATCATATGCAAACTTGAATCACTAGTGTATGCACTCATGACATGCGTGTACAATGAGATACAAGTGCAAACAAGTGCAAACTTAAGTATGGTGAAGTGAAAATCACTATCGCACTTTTCAGTGCAAGCCTCTCCTCTCTCTTTTCCGATATGCAACAAGTGCGCAAGTAGCATCATTCGAGAGAGCGTTTCACGGCGCACATATCGCACATTGAGCGCACTCAAGTAAGTTACGCTATCAAGTGGAAAATGCATTTGCACTCTTCATCACTTATCATTTCAAGTATATAATCATCATTTCTACTTAGAGTGTAGAGAGATAAGTGAGGGACATAAAGTAAATACACAGTATATAAAGAGTTATGCTTGCTAGCACTTCACTCTCTATCGCAGTTGAAGTTTCGATGCGCGCTCTTGCTGCAATTCAACATTACTCAGCGTGAGATGTGAGAGCGCACTTGCTTATTGCTTCTGTAGTGATAATGATGCATTGAGTCTCTACATTTCCTTCATCGCATCCATGCTAATGAACCTTAGATAGCTATAGATATATGTTACCCTTATAGTTATATTTTTCCTCGCAAATTTTTAAAATATTAATTAGTTCTATAATAATGCTGTTCAAATGCTACTTCTTATTATACTGAAGAATTTAATATGTGATAGAAGATAATCTAAACTTAAATCGAGATAGATAAGTGCCGAAGTAAGTGATTTTAATAAGTGATAGCTAAAATATATTAAATTTTAATTATTAATGGGAGAAGGAGGCGATATGTAGATTTTCGTCAAGACCTCATTGTAAAGACCTATTTTCGATCATTTTGATTCCATTTTAGTTTCGAATTCTCTATTCTTTTTAGTTGCGGCAGTTCATTCTTGATTTTATTGAGGTTGAAGGTTTTGCTTGTCTTGATGATCTGTTCAAAATTTTGTCTAAACTGTATTCTTCAAGTTGCATGCCAGCGAAGCTAAGTCCTTGCTAGTCAAAAGGGTAGCCTTCAGTTTTTTTACTTGTGGCCTTGACGTTATCTATGGTGTCAGAGTGCTCTATCGAAAGAGTGGGTTGAGTTGCTGTTGTTACTATTGCTATTGTTAGAGCTGATGAGTTCCACCTTTAAGTTAAGAAATATGTTAAATTAAAACGTTAATATATTTAAGGACAGACTAAAAGCACTCAGACATCTTATATTTCTAAGAATTATTGCCATCTATTTTCTTTTGGATTCTCTAGTATATTATTATAGAGTGGGAAATCTTACTAAATCTAATTAACATCTTTATTAATCATAATTTGAACGAATTATTTCTTGACAATATAATTTAAAATCCGTTTTCTTCGACACAATTATGAAAATGTATTATTAAAAATAAATTATAAGGAGACCAATCAAGAATTATAAATAAATCCTTTATTAATATAAAGGAGTATTGAATGTAATAATTTGTATTCGCCAACGCAAATTTTATAAATAAAATTAAAAAGAAATAAAATATGCTGATAGATTGACGACTTGAAAGAAGCTTACTCAACTGAAAATCGCAAGATATTTTTTTTTAATTCAATCAAGCATCTCACAATTGATAAGGAAAAACCTTTTATGAAATTGCTAAAAATAATTATTCCTTTAGCAAATCAAATTCACTCTCCTTAAGTAGAAGGGCTATATCAATATCAATAGTACATAGTTTCTTTATTCAAATCTTTGAATAGACCCTAAAGAATAGCTGAAGATGTAGCCTTTCTCATCGATCAAATATTTTGATAGATGATAAGAGACATTATCCTGCAGAAAGCACGTGTTTCCACTCCAAATGAGATTTTCATATTCAAAATATAAGAGCATCACAATATTAATTTTTCCGTGATTAAACGTAAAGTAGGTTTTGCCTTAAGAATTGACTCCTGCTTTCAAATTGGTAGCTTGATCTTAGTGGCAGTTGTAAATAATAGCTTTCTTCCTCTCCCTGATTAACCTTTCCTTTTTAAATTTATGAACTATAGGGTCCTCTCGTCAAAGCTTATAATATTGACCCCGCTCCCTACTCATCTGAAAGACATAATTTTGCGCTTCACATTCGCTTTGTTTCAATTAAAAGAGTCTGTTTGATCTTTATTCAGAGTTTTAAATGTTCTTGAATGACTGCCAAAGTCTTTTCCTTTCTTCAACACTGAGTAGCGATCAGCTGAATCTCACCCTTACCTATGATGTGAGAGCTTCTTGTGTTAAGAATTGATTATTGACAAGAGGTTTATAGAGGAAGTGGCTACTTAGAATTTTAAACAGGTAATTTACACTTTGGGCAAAGGAGTTGGAGCAAGGATGAATAAGATTTAGCAAGCTCAGACTTATTGCCTTCCGCTTTGCCTGGTATATTTTTAATAAAATTAGAGCCTCATAACTAGTTATACCTTAGAAATAGGGATTTCTTGAGGTACTGAATCAGAAGTCTTAGAAATATCTAAATTTTTAGGAATAGTTAAATTAATTAATAAGATATCCAATTCTTCTCTGCGAAGGAACAAGGATTATCTCTGTTCGCAAAAATTCTCTCTCTACAAGAATTTGAAAGTTGGACGATTCTTGAGGTCTTTTCTTTTTAAATATTTAAAATTCTCAAGATTGAGGAAAGCACATCGAAGTATTTCTCATGTCTGAGGGACTCTGATATCGGGATAAAGTGGGTACATTCACTGTTGGGAGAAATTTAATTCCATAGTTGCAGCATCTTCCTTTACTTTTCGGGAAAATATTAGTAAAAGTACGCTTTGAGAAGTATTACCTCCTGGCTTATAATTCGAATGCAGCTGCATCAAAATTTGAATACACATCTGTATCTTCGTCTTGCTCATCAGTCATGCTCTCAGAATTAATGGCTCGAAAGGATAGACCTCTTCACTTCAATCAAAGTGGAAGTAATTCGATCTTGATATAATAGCTATGAAGTAAGAGATTCTACTGATAATAAAGTTGTTTCTTTTGCTAGGAAAATCATTCTTTTAAAGAACTGCACTTGTCCCTGTTGATAAAATCATCACATTATTTAATAAAATAATTATTCACAGCAAAAAGACTCTATTCTTTTTATAAAATTTTTGTCACACCTGACAAGAAATTGATTCTAGATTTACTTAGGGAAATTTTCATGTGATGAAGCAGAAAATTAACAACAAGAAAGACCTGCACAACCTCTTAGTATAAGAGTGCTGTGCTATCTATCAAGTTAAGATGTTTCCTTATACTTCTTGCTTAGCATAGCAAATACCTCTAAGAATAAAGATTTCTTTAGATTTAAAATTGCAGAACTTAAAAAGGAAAGACCTCATTTAGTGGTTCCCCAAATTGATGGGACCCCAGAAAATTTTCTTTATAGCCAAGTCGAAGCTTTCCAACCTAAGATACTCTACTGATAAATGTGGCTGGATTCATTTGAACAAGCAGTGGATCTGTGAAGCTTTGCTGACTCTTGATACTGATGGCGACTATGATATGATTTTGCAAGCCAAGCTTAAGCGCTGGGAAAGATTCGACGCCTATTAATGCCTTCTCGTCCACATTAAGCCTAAGTTTGCTGAGACTCAGCAGAGATCTGTCAATTTTAGCTGTAGCGAAATACCATTATTAACTTTTATACATACAAAGTGAGCAAGAGAAAGACTAATGACCTCTAGAAATTCTAGGAGGAAGAGAAGGAGTTCCGAGGCTTGAAGAAGATTGTCCACAATAAGGGCTCTGTTCACTAGCTTCGCGGTATCCGAATCTATGAAAAATGCAAAGTTATCTACATAGTGAGATATGAGTAGCACGAGCTGATGCCTTGAACTTTCTTTCTGTCTTCAATTGAAAGATATCAGCTCGGGTATCTTTTAAATTAAGTTTAACTTAAAACTTTAAAAATAATTGACAAGCAACCAAGTCTCATCACTCCGAGTCAGCAGTGTTCCGCACTTGATCTTCTCCTTTAGAATAGAATCTCAGGTTTTTTGCTCGGTAATTCTTTGCAAAACCTCGGGCATGATACTGCTTCTTAGTTGAGTTCTGCGCTCCTACAGATTTATTTGCATCTAGGCATTTTATGCATTTGCCTTCATGGCTTCTCCTCTCTGATAATGATCTGCACTGCCTTCAGCTTCGATTTAAAGAATTTATTCTTTCGCTTAAAGAGGCTGTTGATCTTGCGATTTGGAGGCAACTCCTCCTTCTATGACTTAAAGGATGAGCATTTTTGTAGAAGTAAAATAAAATATCTGAAATGGATCGCTGGTTGTAGAAATATAAAAAACATATTTTTTGTAATCTATGCGGGAAAGGGTCTTACAATTAAAGATCTCTAATTGGCTAATTATGATTAACTATAATATTATTTGATATTTATATAATGTTTATTGGTAAAATAAAACTTTAATTTTTAATTGCATCTAGCTCTAGATATTGTAATTAACTTTAATTGAGTGCATTAATTTAATAAAAACCTAATATTTTCCTATTTAAAATTATCACTCTTTACTTTTTTTCTTGAAGCCAGAGAATATATCGCTAGATATTAAAGTGATCAGGGTGAAGGTCAAAAAAGAGATAAAATCTGATTCAAGGAAGGGGAAGTTTGGTGACTGTTATTTAATAAAGTGATAAATATGATAAATTTTAAATAAACAATGGCAGATGGAGACACAGACTACAAACACATCAATAACAGCATCAACTCCAAGACCACTACCACACGCCACCAACTACTCCACCACTGCATTCACCAACTCCCACAGCCTCCGACACATCAAGGTCAACGCAGTTTCAGTCGTAATAGTACAGATGGTAGCTTTACTTTTTTTACCATTGCTTTAGAGTGATCATTATCTGAACCAACTATTCCCCTTGTACTAAATGGATTACTGCTTTTGTACTTTAACGCAAGTTCAAAGTTGACCTTGATGTGTCGGAGGCTGTGGGAGTTGGTGAATGCAGTGGTGGAGTAGTTGGTGGCGTGTGGTAGTGGTCTTGGAGTTGATGCTGTTATTGATGTGTTTGTAGTCTGTGTCTCCATCTGCCATTGTTTATTTAAAATTTATCATATTTATCACTTTATTAAATAACAGTCACCAAACTTCCCCTTCCTTGAATCAGATTTTATCTCTTTTTTGACCTTCACCCTGATCACTTTAATAATGATTTTTTACCTTTAAATTAATCTTAATCCTATTTCAATATCCAATCAATTATTTGATTTTTCCTACACAACTTTTGTTGCTTTTGATTTATTGAAAACTCGGCCACTAATTTATTTGGGAGACTTAATAAAAATACACCTCCTAGCTTACCTTTCAAAAATTGGCCTCGCTCTCAGATATCATTGAGAACTTTTTAGCATTTTATCAGCAGAGGAATGATCTTCTCTGATAATCTTTGAAAGTGGTGACTGGCTTTTGCTTATTCTACTGTTACTTTCATCTTTATTTTTTGCATTACTTTGATATTTAGTGAATTTTTCTTGAATTTATAAATAAAGAATATAATCTATTGGACGTGGGATAAAATTATATACCTTAGCATTAATTCTAGCTACCTCTGAGCAGAAGAGCTTCCTCCACATTTCCCATTCTATTCTAGAATTGAGGCGCGGGGATATTGATCTCTCTGACTTTTGCTGCTATAGACTACAATAGCTCTTTCCTGGAGCTCATTATCCTATATACCCTTGAGCCAGTTAATGCTAGAGTAGTGGCTAAGGATCGCCTTCCAGATTCAAGCTAGTCTAATCTGCCCTTCTCGCACTCATCATTTTTCTTGAGCTCCGGCATCTTTTGATGTACCATCCTGCGCTCGCTTTTTCACTAGCCACGTGTTACTAGTACTTCTGAGCCCCTACAGTATAATATAATGAGTTTCGGGGTACGACCCTAATTTATAATTTTTAAGTTTATTATTAATATTAGCTGGAAATATTATTTTAAGATACATTTCAATAATCACCTATTTTAATATCATCATCTTTCTCTACTATTTATCCATCATCTATCTTTGGATGTGATGTACAAGTTGCTGAAATATAATGGATTATTCCCAACAATATCAAGTGTCTCAATTGACTCACTTGACTCAATACTCATTTGGCTCATTTATATTTGGTAATTATCTATTATACAATTCTTTCTTGTAAAGTTAATCATGATAATTGTTATCTAAATATTTTTAGTTATCTGATGGAGCTCAGATGCCTCAGCTGCCTCAACTTTATCAAATGTCTCAATTGACTCAATTGGCTCATTTGACCACAGCTTTGTTTCAAAGATGGACAATGACTATTTCAACATCAACTACGAATACTACACACTTTCAGTTGCAAGCATAAAGATAATCTTTTAAAACTATGTAACCACTGATGCGTAAGATAATTTGAAAATATGCTCCTTGTTCAAACTATTAAAATTAAAGCTAAAATTTTTAATAGAGATGACTGACCAAAATGAGAAAAGGGTATCTAAGGATCAAATTAATTACAACCTAAAAGACCTTATATTGAACATGAGGTACCGAGATGGGCCAGCAGGCCTGGATGCCCCTGTTTACTTCAGCTACAAGTAGATATCTCAGCTCACGGGGATTAGGATGGCTGAGGTCAAAAAGATCTGCACCTGCTCTGTTATTTCTGCTCCTGCGGTAAGACATTCTGCAAAATGATAGTCTCTTCCTCAAGAGGTCGAGGAGTTCATCATTTCGAGTGATACTCTCAAAACTTGGAGTGGGCTTACATTAATAGAGAGGTGTGCTATGGTTCATCGACGTTTTCCAGAACTCAAGCTCTCTCCGTCTCGCTTGAGATCTATTTACATTCGACACGGGATCAAGAGAAAAGCGATAGTAATTTAAAAGTTTCAGACGCCATTTCAAGAGGAAGACTAGTCCAATTTGAGTAGGAATGCTATCAGCTATTCAATCATCTATACAGAAAGGTCGTCACTCTTGTTTGTGATGAAGTAATGTTCACATTCTAGGACTTAGATAAGAGATACAGAAATAGGAATCAGAATATCTGTGTGCAGGCCAAGCATCAATCTCAATAGAGCTTTGCGTAGCTTGGGGTATCTCGCCATCAAAGGCTTGGAGATATTTTAACATTCTACTAAAATCAATAGACACAGATAAGTTCCTAGACTTTATACTGGGAGCAAGTGAAATCTTTAAGAGAAGAGAAGTGACTATTGTACTAGATAACCTCAGAGTTCATCATAGCAAGCGAGTAGTAGGCTTGTGTAAGGAACAGATTGAGATGATTTTTACTCCTCCTTATTCACCACAGTATAACCCAATCGAAAACTACTTCTCACTACTTAAGAACTAGTACAAGCGCTTGAAGTTTAGATCTTCTCTCCGAAATGATACAATCAATCCTTAGCAACTAATCAAGGATTCGTTTGCCAACATCAAAGAAGAGACAGTGAGAAAGTTATGTGTGAATAAAATTAGGAAGATTGGCTTAAATTATTAATTATAATGTTAATTCATATGTTAAATCTCATCTTTGAAAGATTTTAGGAGATTCCTATAGATTGATTTTCATCTCTGCTTCCATTGCCATTCTCTATCATAAACTGGTCAGCCTTCTGTTTGCTAGCTGAGGGAGATCCATCGAGTCCTCTGAACTTTTTGAGAGTTGTGACTGGAGGGGGTTAGGCTTGTGTCTCCTAGCCTTGAAGATCTTGGCTGACTAGTTCATCAAATGGAGAGTCCTTCCATTCTTCTCTAAAATAATTATTGTAAATATAAGTAGTGTAGTCTTACTGGAGATGAAAGGATGGCTTGTCAGCTATGATAGCCACTCATCCGAGATGATCAAGTAGTCTCCCTTCACAGAGCCGTCTGAAGCAACATTCCTTTTTTCTTGAGTAGTCTAGACTACATGAGCTAGGTACTCTGGCTGGAGAGTGTTGACCATGTTGAAGAAGTACTGGCGGTCGATCGGCTTGTGCTTCTCATCCATATCTGGAAAGAACTAGAGAAGCTCTCCATCATCCTTAATGCCTTTGAAGATTGATCTGACAGAGAGTTCATCATACTTCGGCACCTTAGTCATTTTGACGTCGCTCATCTTCAGCAATCTCTTTTCTCCCTTGAGGATCTGCCTGAGGTAGTCTCGATTCACTCCCTCGATTGGAGGCATGTAGTAGCCCACTAAAAATTATTAACTCAAATTAATCTCTTACATATTTCAGTGAAGTATTGGTAGAGGTCATGCTTAGATCTGAACCTGCCAACCTATTCTTGAGCACCCACCCGCACCAAATTCTCGTCCAGCTATCCCTCTTCTGATTGCTCGAACTGTGTCCACGTTCTTTTCTGGAAGATCATCTTGATGCTGGGAAATCGGTTCCTGAGAGAGAGAAGAATTATTATTAATTAAGAAATTAAATAGTTAATGCATATGAGTGAGTGGGAATCACATCCCTGCTATTTAAACTCAAACAAAGTAAATCAAAACTTAAAATGCTCTCACAAAAAATAACATGTGATTTTTCTGATCTGCCTTCAAATCGCTCTCCTTCATGCTGTTTTTGTGATTTTTCTGATCTGAAATGTGATTCTTCTGATGTGATTTCTGATCATTTTGTGAGTGAATCACACTGCTGTTATTGGAAAGTGATGTGCTGTGAGAGTTGAGTGATGCTGATTAAGTAAACTTATTAAATAGGGTTATTAATATTAAATTATTTACCACACGTGGAGATGAAGTCTAACAATGAGAGCTGGGATGATTATGCGCAGTCATCAGAGTCTGATTAGAGAGAGAGTGACATCGACGACAACACTTATGCCAACTCAAGAAAGGTACCAACAGCTGATTCTAAAAAGTGAGATGTTAAGATGAGAGAGAAGCAAGGTAAGATTTAATTGATAACTTGTAATAGAAATGAAGTTCCAGAAAGGAGATCGGACTCAATACTGAAGCGCAAGAGTAGATCAAGCGAATTACCAAAAACTTCAAGCTCACATACAAAGATGTCATGAAGCACTAAGCTCTCTTCAGAGTTCCACTATCTCAGTACGAGCCAGAGGAAATCTAAGACTATATAAGAGTTACCAGGTAAAAACTCGGCCGTCGATCTAACCAAGTAAAGGTAAACAAATAAGAGAGAGATGAGTTGCTAGATTTCTTGGATGATCTTTACCAAGAAGAGCTAAAATATAAAGAAAGTATATCTATAGAGAAGAATGACAAAAACACAGATAGTAATGAATATGATGCAGTGTACTCCAAAGCTAAAGTTTCTTGGTTCATCTTGGAGAACTTCAGTACACTAGATAAAGAGATAAAAATTCTCATTTAAAGGAAGTTAATCCAATCTTACTACTAAGATCCATCAATGTTTGCAACTTGCTAGGAATAACAACTTAAAATTTAATAAGAGGAATTCAACTAATTATTTAAGAGTCGAGATGTAGAGAAGATACAATCCTTGATCAACCCGAGAATGAAGGATCTTTGAAGGCGATGGTACTCTGAAAGATCCACTCTCCTACTAATTGATAGGAGTCCTTGTCCAGCATCATCCTTCAATCATAAAAAATTTTAGGTTCGATGAAACCAATCTATCTTCTTTCACTCAGCACTTGCTAAGTATAGGACTATCCAAGAAGGAAGCTAAAGTGAATCCAACAAATTTTCTCTGGCCCCAGGAGCTGGATCAATTCTTATTTATTAAGGACAAGAAATAGAGAGAAGTCATTACTCTATTTACAAATGCAAGATAATTCAAGATCCAAATAATTATCAAGACTACGTGAACTTGTTCTATCAAAGGGTACCTTTTCAATTTCTGTTGGACAAGCAAGAGATAAACCTCCCACTTGAAGACTCCTTGTTGTTCTTTAGCAAATGGTACCGATGGAATGGAGACATCAATCAACCTCTAAATGGATGACTCGATGTGGCTTTGAGAAATCACTAAGTAGCAATCAATAATTTAAACAAGCCAAATTAAGAATCGCGAAAGTGCTGACTAAATTGAAAATTCTATGCACCAAATTATCCTGCAATACAAGTGCGAAGAGAAAGTATCTGTTAAGTAGATGAGGAATTTCTAAAAAAATAAAAGAACTGCATGGGCACAAGACAATAAATATCAAGCGATGGTCGCCGATTGTCTACTCTCTTGCGAGAAAAGTCTCATCTAGTGCAACATGCCAACTGCCTCTTGGGAAGACATGGATTAATTGGCTTGATCTCGGAGTTTTGGAGATCCCAAAAGGAGAAAACAAGTCCTAATCCTAGTTCCAAATGATATTTTGAAACAGTAAACCTCGCGCTTTTTATCGCCTCTTGGGATGAGCATTGCAATACAATCCTTGAGGCAGTTCTTTGAGATGAAGCCTCACTAAGAAATTATGATAATAGATGAGTTCGACCAAATAATCAAACAAACCCCTTTCACGATAGTCAACAACAAGATCTGGGGCATCTGGGACCTCAGCTCAACACAGACTTATATGTTCAGTGCTACTTGCGATCCAGGCTTGCAAAACATTCTCAAGCGTATGATGGGCACTCCAGAAGTGATGACATTCTAGAGTGAGATTGAATTACTATCAGGCGTTAGACAAGACCTAGGTGGCGAGATGACTCCCTTCTCTAATGCAAAAGAGAGGTTAGACTGGTTAGACAATCAGCTTCAAAAGCTTGGGAACTTGATACCTCTAGTAATATTCGCTGATAGGAATGAGATTGAGAAGATAGAAGGGGCAGCTCGGAAGCAAGGTATAAAGAATATAAGAGTAGGATAACTATGTCCATTCTAGATGAGATCTAATAATGGAGCGATGGTGTCCTGATTACTCACTCTGATGAGAGCTTTGGCTTACAAACACAAAGTTCCGGCAGGACGCCAAGGGCTTCATAGCATGCAATGTGGAGAGCGAGAGTCAGTTTCTTGCAGATAGAGGGAGAAGCAGCCGCTCAAGAGGTTGCTCTAATCTGTTTTCCTGCCGATCTCTAAGTTGACTAAGATTTTAAATCATTCAAGGAATGCAGAAGCTGGCTATGAGCAGATGCTAGACTTGGAGCAGATCATGCAGGATTGTTTACAGGAAGAGAAATTCGAAATCATTAATTGAAGCTATATCCCAGGCTATTCTAGAAGGGACCAGATCAGATCTTTAAACTTAAGATCAGATGGTGGCGAAGGACTACAACAATCTAATGAAGAGACTCTACTGAACATTTTTAGAATCTTAAAGTCATTAGATAGGAAGAAGAGTACAATGATATTAAATTTGGCCCTTAATCTGAATTAAATTTCTCAAAACATTCACTAATTCTCCTACCTTTTTAGTTTCATTCTATCTATTTTAGTTCGTTCTCCATCTTGTTTTCTTTTCATCAGCTCCACTTGTAACTGTGAAACTATATGAAGCCCAAACGGAAAAGGAGGATGATGCAAATTATCCTCTGCTCAAGTGCGATGATCTAGTCAGAAGTAAAAGTGGCATTTACTGATAGATCAATTGCTTGTAGACTCCTCACTTCTCTAGTCGGCCTGTTTGATGATGATTTTGTTTTCTTGACCTCGCAGACAAGATATCAGCTATGATGAGATAACATAGGTTAAACTCTATTCCTAACTAGTCTCAAAGTCCCTATCCCTTCATTGCTTTTAAATCAGCAAATAGACTTCATAAATTCCCTCGGAATACATTTTGAGCGATGCGCTCATCTAAAATTGCGTCGAATCGCATTCCTCAGATCTATATCGATGATTGAAATGGTAGCTGTTTGAGCTTGCGAAAATAGCAGTCAATAGTCCAGAAGTTCTTACAGGCATGAAGCAGCAGGATAGAAGGTTAGCTGGGAAGGTGCTTTTTAAGTATTCCAGCTAGATTGTGACTTTTGCAACTTCATTTAGCTGAATTTTTCTCTCTCCTATCACATGATACTGCTTTTAGGAGCTATTTGCTTTTGGTTAAGTTGATTGTTTAAATACATCTTTTAGAAAGAAAGAAATATAAGACGAGAGCTTGAGTGAAAGAGAAAAGCTATTTTGTGTAGCTGGTGGTCGTGATCGTGATAGTTGTCGTGACTTCAATTGTAAAATCAATAATTATTTAATTAATATAATTTTAATAAGAATGGTAGGTGACTCTGAATAAATTTCGCTGCATTAGTTCAGGGTGCATTTACTTCTACTCTCGTCACTCCATAGCTAATTAGTGAAATGCTTTGAGAATTTGATTTAGTATATACCATTTTCGAAATTAACATAAATCATCTCCTAATTAGACAAATCTTATTCCACATCATTGTAGATGACCTCGATAAGAGAGTCTTTCATTTGGGAAAGAGATCCGATTAATCTAACGGTGCTCTTCGCTCCAAAAGTATACTTCTAGAATTAAGATAAAGCTTTATAGTATCTTTCCGAATTCCTCTTCGACCTCATTTGCTGAATTGTATGACTTGTAGAGGCAGTATACCCTAGATTTAGAGAATAGTCCTAAAGATTGCTCTTAACACCAAACTTATTAATTAGACTCGTAAAGATTTTATGGTTTCGCAGGAAAGTTGGTGATTCTTTTACATCACAAAGACTATTCCTTTATGAATAATCGCTAATAACATAGCGTTGACAGAGAAAATTGAGGTTTTATAGTTACCACAGCCGAAATTTAGAAAGAGAATATGATCCTTGTTTGTTAGTAAGAATTTCAAACAGAATTTCAAGAATGAGTAAAAATAGAAAGTATTTGGAGGGTAATGAAAAGTTTAATCAATCCTCGCTCTATCAAATTATTGCTCGATTGTAATATAGCTGAGAATTTAATAAAAAAGAGAATTAAATTAGATATTAAATTAAAATGGAATAAATCAGTGACAGTTGAAATATATCCAATTTGAATAATTATTAGACCATTCGATTCAGCATAAAATTCTAAGAACTTTTCATCCTTGCAACTTTTATGTGGGAGCGCTCAGTCAAGAATTATAAGCGACACAAGTTTTAATTAAAATTAAATAGAAGAATATGAAGAATGCGTGAATCATATCTCGCTGCTGAGAGGAGCTACGAAGATGATTAAAGAAGAACCTCATATTAACTTTTGAAGAGCTATAAAACAAGCTGCAGATCAGGGGGTGAATCTGCGATTTCAACTGACACGAATTTGCAACTCTCCATTTATTATTTTAACCAATCACCGATTTTAATTAAAATTCCTACTATATATTATTTCATTTATAAAAATAAAAACGAACGCGATCAAACTATCATCAACGAAGAACATTAGGATCAAAGACAACTTAAATAATTTAATGGACAAAAATTCTAATCTCATAAAATGAACTAAAACTTATCTATCAAAAATGCATCACTTTTATTTATTTCTCTTATATTTCATTCAAAAGAAATATTTCTAATTTCAAGGGCGAAATTCCTAGATATGAGTTTTATCTTTCTCATATATTTTGAATGTCTTCTTTGAATTTAACTTATATAGTAGGAATTTAATTAAAATCGATGATTAATACAAATAATAAATGGAGAGTTGCAACTTCCTGTGAGTTAAAATCGCAGATTCACCCCCTGATCTGTAGCTTGTTCGATAGCTAATAAAGATTAATATGAATTTCGTCTTCAATCATCTATGTAGCACCTCTCAGCAATGAGATATGACTCACACATTCTTCCTCATTATCATCTTCGACTTCATTAAAATTAGTGTCGCTTATAACTCTTGATTGAGCACTTCCTCACAAAAGTTACAAGGATAAAAAGTTCTTAGAATTTTATGCTGAATCGAATGGTCTAATTATAATTTAAATTTAAAACACTTCAACTACCATTATTTTATTCCATTTTAATTTAATATATAATTTAATTCTCTTTTTTATTAAATTCTCAGCTATATTAAAGAATTAGGCCTCGGCTTAAGCCTATTTATATTAAAAAAATCGAGTTTATTAATAAGATAATGAGATGAAGACTAGAATGAAGCCTCAATAAATATTATTTAAAAAAATTAATACTTTCTTTTATTCATACCTTATATCTAAGAAAAATTTGTTTAAATGGTTTCATTAATTTCTAAAAGTTACCGGGCGGGAATTCCGCCCGGTATTTGGATCAACTAACTTTACTTATTTTAAATAAAAAATTTTAATGAGTTTTGATTTGTAAATTTATTAAAAGTTATAATTTTTTTAATTATTAGAAGTTTACCCTTATTTATTTAATGCCAAATAACTTAATGAGTTCTTTTATCTATTTTTAAATAATAAATTTTGAGCATGAGTTTTGATTTGATATAAATATTGAAAAGGATAATTCTTTTAATTATCTAGTGTTTATCTGTATTTATTTGAAGAGAATAACTCCTATAGAGTTAAAACATTAACTTTCATTATTTATTAAGTACTTATGCTTTTTTATTTAGACGTTGATGAAGAGTGAGTATCAATTTATAAATACATAAATATTTCTAACAAGAGTTGATGAGTTACTCCTCAGATTCAAGTCTACTGAACCCCTTGTTGACAGCTCACTTTATCTCAGCTACATAACTATTAGCAATATAACTCAATTTAGTGTGAGTAGAGTGAGATCAATATGAAATGATAAGAAAATAAAGTAAGAGAGATAATAACTACAAAAAGCAAACAAAGATTTGCTAATGAATAACTAGAGTTCATCCTTTCTCACCAAACTCTTATTAAACTGACAGGAATGAGTATCGCAGAGCGCTCTATAATGTTCTACAGAAGATTCACAAACAAGTTCATATCATCATCCTAGCTCTGATAACTTTATCACCAAAATCATATCAAAGAAAAGCCAGAGTCATATTAAAATATCAAACTCCTAAACAAAAGCAAAATATTCAACTCTTCGAGTTATAAATGTTAAAGAATATTCAAGATCCAATCAATAATAAGAAAGAGATCCTTTTTTTAAACGAGGTCATGCTTACTATTGCAACGAGACAAAGACTTGACAACAGCAACAGGAATAGCAGAAAAATAATAAAAGCGCTTGCAGAGAATTATAAATTGAACTCATTTTAACACCTCTCTACTCGAAAATTTTTCTCTATTCTCAAAAACATTAACAAAAGATTGACGATGAAATCTTCACAGGATAATCAAAAGATAAATGCAAGAAACCTAAAACAATCGTTTCGTATTATTCATGATAAAGTTATAAAGTTATTATGTGTGAATAAACTTATAAAGATTGGATTAATTTTTAAATGAAATTAACTCATATATTGATTCTCATCTTCGAGAGGTTTAGAGTAAAGCCTTCCTGACTTTGTTTCATTTAGACATGAGCGTGACTCTCAATCATAAGTTAGTCGGATTGGTATGACTGTTTCTAAAAAGAGGCGGGCCCATCAGAATTCTTGAATCGCTTGACTCGAGGTGGATTTTGCTTTTGTCGTCTTGTTTTGAATACTTTTGCCGAATATTTCATGAGTTAGAGAGCCTTCCGTTCTTCTCTATTAGTTATTGAATGACTAAATAAAACTTACTTGAGATGAAAGGATGACTGGTGAGTTGGGAGAGCCATTCATAGGAGATAATAATGTAATCGTTCTTGATAGAGTCATCAAAGGAGGCATTTCTCTTTTCTTGTGTGAGCTTCACAATTAAAGTTAAGTAGTCGAGAATGTTGACCACGTTAAAAAAGTACTGTCGATCAAATAGGCTTATGATTATCATTCATGTCTGGTAGGTATCCGAATACCTCTCCATCATCTCTTATTCGCTTAAAAACATATCTCACAGATAGCTCGTTATATTTCAGAACCTTTGTCAACTTGACCTCCGACATTTTTAAGATGCGGTTCTCTCCCTTGAGAATCTTGAGAAAATAATCACGGTTGACTCCATCGATAGGCGGCATGTAGTAGCGGATTAAAAATTAAAGGTCGAAATATTTTTAGGACTTGTATATCTCTGTGAAGTATGTGTAGAGATTATGCTTAGACCTGAATCGCCCAACGAGCTCTTGTGGGTCTACTCTCATCAAACTCTCGTCCATGTCATCATCTACCGACTGTTCGAACTAGTCCAACTTTCGTTTAGAGGATTCCATTTTATAAAATAAAGCATAAGTTTTCTATGAAGATTTTATAATAAACTGGATGATATCATATAGTTATATGTCAAAATTAAAATCTATTTTGAATAAATAAAAGTAGATAATGAAGTTATTGGAAATTGATTAATTGAGGAATTGTGACTTATGATAAATTATTTTATTTTAATTTTATGTGATTATTCTATAATGATAAAATTTTAATAACAGAATTTATTTATTAGCTATGTAAATTTGAAAGAATGTGGACTAGCTAATAGGAAATATAATAAAGTCTTAGTAAATGATAAATCATTATTTAATAAGAACTTAATAAATATATGATGGAAGAGCAAGCCGAAGTCTATAAAAGTGATGATTCAAGATACGAGGAGCACTCAAGTCATGAGGAATAAGATCAAAATAATTCCTCTAAATTCACAGAAGTGGTTTATCAAAATCGGCAAAGCATTAGGTCCTTGGCAAGATAATTAAGTTAATGTAATCCTAAAAAGCAAATTTAGAGTAAAAGGATATTCATGGAGTGACATCCAACTAAGAAGCCATAGACATCCTTGAAAAAAACTACTAAAGGATTCAAGTTTATTTTAAAGAATATTAACTCAAAAATCATCCTCTCTGCGATTACGAGCCAAAGGAAATCCGAAGCTTAATAAGAGTCAAGTTGTAAAAGATCCAAAGGCGCAATGCTAATATTGTATCTTTGAGAGATGAAACAGTTGAGATCCTCAACTACCTTTTCAATTTTTACAAAGAGGAAAAAACGATGCTAAATATTAAATTCAGTTGGAGAAATAGACGACTGACATTTAAGCTTCTCAAAATCACGAAGTCTAATTTCAACAACTAAAATTTCAGATTTTATTCTTGAGAACTACAATTAATTGGAGATGGGAATTAAACTATAGGTATAAAAATCACTAAGAGAAAAATTCATTGACAATCCTTGACTGATGGCTTTGTGTCAAGAGTATTAAATAAGTTTTGAGTAAGATTTGCTCGAGAAACTTTTAAAATAAAGAGAACTTGATTTACTAAGCTAGAAACTGAAATGACTTATAAACTTACTTTAGAATGTCGAAGATAATCCCAAAACTCTGCTGGAGGGGCAAACCTTATTTTTAATTTTGTATTTATTCTTGAACTGCTCAAAAATTTCGGACAAAGTTCAAGACTCTTAAAAAGAAATACTGCGGCAAATGATTCTGTCTCTGAATAGATACCTTTTAGACAATTTTCTCTCCAACTCTCATTTCATAGGTTTGCTTATTGATTCATTCCCCTCCTTCTGAGAGATAACGGTCAGCTCGATTAACAACAAAGTCAAATTGAAAAGTAAATGACCGATTTGGGATTATCTCAAGATGAATCCTAATACGTTTCACTCAATACAAAATATTTCTTCTGGCCTGGATTTGTTAATATGCTAGTTGGCTGCTTCTCTCGATCCTAGCAAGTCATATTAGAATTCCTATCAAAAGTTTAAGTTTTGTCAGACCCTATTATAATTTTTGATGATTTATTATACCTATTCATATGTCGAGATATACTCTTCACCATAATTAACAAGAAAGAAAAGATCCTACTACCTTTAGAAAGATGTTTGCTTATTCTCTAATTTATCAAAGAATTTTAGAAGCAAGACATCATAAACATTCTTGAACTCGATGAGCAAACTTGGTTTAAGGAAATAACAAAGATGTCATCTTAAATCTCCTCCAAAAAGCTCGAGAAAATCAAACAGATTGGCTTTTACTAATAATTCTTCTTGGAAGAAATCGAAAAGTTCATTAGAAGAGAGAAGTATCATTTGAAGATATAATAGAAATATCGAAGAAGGTCCAAAATGTTTGTGATGAATACAAACACAATGAATACTGCTTCGATTACTCTCAGTTGCCCAAGTAGTATTATTTAATGTCATCTTCCAGCTTCGTCAGGAAAAACTTGGATTATAGGACTACTGGAAACAGAGAGGAAAGAAAGTTCTAATTCTAGATCTTAACTATATTTTTAAAGTCTAAGCTCAGTGGCAACTTCTCTCATCAGGAATCAATCTAATTATTGAGTCTATCGAAAATTTTGATGGAAAAAAGAATACTCACGAAATAACAATTTTGATGAGTATGACTAAATAATAAGAGCTCTTCCTTTCAGAGTTGTTCGCTCAAAGATTTTTGGAATTTGGGAATTAACTCTTACATAGTGCTATCTCTTTAGTACAACCTGCGATTAAGGCATTCTAAGAATCTTTCAGAAGTTTTCTTGGGCAATCATAAATACTCTCCTAATAAAGTGAACTAGAAAACCTTTCCGAAATCTAGCAAGACCTCGGTGGGGATATTTAAATTTTAAAGAAGCAATTTGAGCGAGCGGGCCAAACTATTCAAGTCATAGAGAAGTTTGCAAAGCATATTCCCTTAATAATCTTTTGTGACTAAGAAATTGATGATAAGTATGAACAAATAATCAAGCAAATAGGAGTAAGCTATTACAAGAAGGGAATAACGATGGATAGCTTGGATGAAATACAACAGCAGCACTCCGGAGTTTTGATGCTAAGTCCTGAGGAATGCTGTGGATACAATACTAGGTTCAGGCAGGATGCCAAAGTCATAATTTCATGCAATGTAAGTTCAGAAAATCAATATTAACAAATGAGGGGAAGGAGCTCCCGAACTAGAGCGATTCTGTAATCAGTCTATCTTTCAGTGACGAATCAAAGCAAAAATTAAATTATACAAGGAATGAAAAGACTCTCACTGTAGCAATATTTTGATGTCGAGAAACTGCTAGAAATCGTTTACAAACGAAGAAACACTAAGATTATAATAGAGGTACTTCAACAATCTGGAGAGAAAAAATATGAAATTCGCTCTCTACAACACCTCAAGCAAGTTTTAGGGGATCAAGATTTTAGAAAGTTGTTTTGAAAGTGTCACATGTCTCTTTAATTAATGATAAAGTCGCAACCAATTTAATTAGTTCTCAAAGAAAATGAATTATAATTTTATTTCCCAAAATATTTTGCTAAATACCAATAGAATGAAGATCTTTTCGATCTATTGCTATTAAAACATGCTTCTTTTAGAGTGAGAGTAGTTCAGCTTACATAAGTCAATTACTCTCTACTTCATGGTTCTGTCTAAGGAACTTCTAAACTGCTTTACTCAGATTTTCGTTGATGACTGGATTTATTTTGAACGTTGAGAAACTTATTTACTTTTGTAAAATAAGCCCAGATGATGGGTTCTTTGAGGTTACTGACTCCGCAGTTATTGATGTAGTCTCGATTCACTGCATCATCTCTCATCATCTTGAGACCCGACTCCTCTTTGATTATCTAGATGAAGCTTTAGACATGAGGGAAGTTGTCAGGGAGAAGCTTGATGAGCTACAAGCCGACCTTTAACTTTGTTTCATTCATCAGCTGAATGATTCCTATGTTTAATGGATAAAAAACCAAGCAAGTCAAGCCTCCTGAGGCTGTCAGGCTCATTGATAAAGATGTAGTTCGCTAGCCCAGAGCAAGCTTGGTGTTAGGCCTATAAGCAAGGAGCTAGTTACTGCTGTAGAGGACCTCCTATTCTATCTAGACTAACTCGTAGATAGAGAAGTGAAAGAGCCACGTCTTTATCTAGAGACTGAAAGACAAATATAGGATGAATACGAAAATTGGGAATAACTATTTTGTAAAATATTGATTTAAACTAAGCTAAGGTAACATCTCAATAATTGCTCTATGAGATTAATAATTCATTTATTAATAAAAAAAGAAAAATATGAAGAAAATGATAAGACAAGTGGTGAATAATGCGCATTAAAATTCTCTAGATATTCTAATAACAGACCATTGTAAGTAAACCTTTTTATTCTACAATAATATTGATGATTAATTTTGAGTTTAGCGCTATACATGCTTTTCACACTATTATAGGAGAAACCGAGTAAAGCAATACAAAGGAATTTGGGAGTGTGATCAAAGGAACTCTCTATTACTCAATCAAAATTGCAAGAACAAAAGTGTAGTCATCCCTTGTCCAATTAATCATTAAATTAATCACGAAAATTAAAAAACACAGGTAAAATTTATAGTCTTTCCGATTATCAAATTGAATACGTTTAGGAGTTTAATTACAGGAAGAAGGTTCTAAAGAAGAGATAGAATAGTACATATTTCAATAAAACAAAATAGTTCAAATTGGGTCAAGACCTGGGAGAAGCTCGTTTAAATTATGATCTAAACTCTTTTAAATGCGTAATTGATTATATTTGCAATCATAAATTATATAATCATATTTTAACCATATCGTAAATTTCTCTGAAAGTATTTTGAAAGAGATTCTCTTTACAAGCTGACTTGAGCTGTTTCAAAATTTTATTAAGGCTTTATCTTTTCCTTTGAAGGATTCTATAGAGGAGCTCCTGCCTATTGATTGGATACATCGCATCATACTCCCTGCAGTAGAAGACTGAGATGAGTTCAGACTAGGTCTTGGCTCTCTGGTTGACTTTTAAGGGGCTAGTTACTGCTCATAAAGAAGATCATCTACTAAAACTTACTTAAAAGTCTTTTCTTCACTTTATTAATTTTTTGAAGTTGTCATTATTGACCTGCCCGACTTCAATAACTTCTCTTTCATGTAATTTGAGTGCCTTAGGAGAGTTTTGATGAAGGTAAACTTGCTCATGAAGTGGGTAATCAGGTTTATACTGTCTATCAGCTTGGGTTATTCTGCGCCTTAGTACTTTCTCTTCCTCCCGCGCTTCTACTTTAGAGGGTCATCTGTTGCAGGATCTTGGTCATCGACTTTAGCTTAGGTCCCATCTTGCGATTTAGAGGCTTCCTCCACTGCATGGAGGTGAATAGCTTCTTTCTTCAAAGCGATACTTTCCTCTTAAATAAAGTTAGTTTGTGTGCTTCAATTCTTATTAAATAGTGTCAACTTAACTGACTATCTTTTTATTTAATAAGTAGTTTTCCTTAATTAATTTGAGTGTAAATTAAAACCACAGAGGAAACAATATCAAAATGGCAAATAAATAGATTGAATGATAGAAAGATATCCAGAGCTCAGACTTAGGGATACCAATGTCTTTAATAAGATATGAGATAGTTGAGAACCACTCCCTCCTAAAGCATCCATCTCATCGCTAACTAATGCTCTTTTTAAAAATCCCTCTAAATTAATACACTAATTTCTCATTACATTTTAAAGACCTGATAAACTAAAGGGGAACCTTAATTTCAAGAGTCTGCCTTTCAAAGATAAGAAGACCCCTAAACTCATTTTATTTTACATAGTATTACTAATTTAAGCTTGATTTAGAGAATTTTTTTTTAAATTTATGAATTCTACTGATAGTTAAAGTTTCTGCATTGGGATTCCCTTTGTAGGCCTTGAGTTTCCTGGCAGTTGAGAAAAGTGTCCATTTGGAACAATCTTTGGGCTCATTGGATAGCGCTTGCAAAATTAAGAGGACTTTATCCTGTGCGTTGACCCTCTATCTGCTCTTCTGATGGAGTTAACCGGACTTTAATGTGGCAGGTGCCAATTGTTCATAAATGCAACCTCCTAATTAAATTGCCCTCACAAATTGAGGATTCAGCCTAAGTCACCAGGATCATTGTTTCTCCCCTTGAGATGGGCATTACATCGATACCCATATTGTTAGGTTTTTTAGATTGCGAGTATTATAGTCATTTAAACTAAAATCTAGCAAGAAATTATACATTATTAAATAGTTAGATGCATTAAGTTAGTTGACTTTGCTATATATAAAAACTAAAAAACTAAAATTATTTGAGCTATAATAAGGAAAAAAAGTTTTTTTAGAGATGGAGCTCATAATATCTGAGAAAAAGAATAGTTTTTAGAAATTATTTAAAAGTTAGAATGTTATAACACTTTTTTGAATTAATTAGGTTAACTGTAAATTTAATTAAAAAATTTTACCCGCGGGGGTTCGAACGACCTCCCAATCTTTAATCAAAATTTCAATAGTAAAATACCATTTGAGCGGGGCAAAAAGTCTGATTAATGATTGGAGGACGGTTCGTTCAAAACCCCCCGCGGGTTTAAAAAGTTTTTAATTAATTGACAGTTAACCTAATTAATTTCAAAAAATATTTATTAAATTCTAATTTAAATAATTTTTTAAAAAACTTTTTTAGTTTTATGAGTCCATCTTAAAAAAACTTTTTTCCTTATTATAGCTCAAATTAATTTTAGTTTTTATTTTTTAAAATTTTAGCCAAATTATTAATAATTTTTTCATTATTAATAATGAAATTTTTGTAGATTTATTTAAATGACTATATAACTGCAATCAAAAAAACCTAAAATATGGGTATCATTAAAAATGCCCATCTCAAGGGAGAAAAACAAATCCTGGTGACTTAGGCAAATCCTCATTTGTGAGGGAAAATTTAATTAGGGGGTTGCATTTATGAAACAATTGGCACCTGCCAAACATTAAAGCCCGGCTAACTCCATCAGAAGAGCAGATAGAGGGTCACGCTTCAGGAAAAAAGTTCCTCTTAATTTTGCAAGCGCGATCCAATGAGCCATAGGATTTTTTCCCAAAAATGGACACTTTTCTCAACTGCCAGGAAACTGAAGGCCTACAAAGGGAATCCCAATGCAGAAACTTTAACTATCAGTAGAATTCATAAATTAAAAAAAAAATTCTCTAAATCAAGCTTAAATTAGTAATAAAAACTTTGATGTAGGCAACAACCTTACAAACTTTTAATAAAGCGTGGCAGTAATGAACAGTTGGTAAGCCAAGGAATTAAGAATGCTAATTCAGATGAGAAGAACTAAAAGATTGGAGATAACTCCATGCAACTAAAGGAGATCATCCAAAAGCTAATCAGAGTGATTGAAACCCAAATTAAACGAAAAAAGAAGGTGCAGAAACTTGACTGTCAATGATCTGCAGTAAGAAGCCTAAGAGAATAAGAGAAAAATAGGGGGGGGGGGCCTTTCCTCGACAGTAAAATTTTATAATGAAAAAAAGTAAGTAAAAAATATGTTTTTAGGATAATTTTCGTTTCCCGATTTTGATTCTTCCAAATTTTTAGAGCCTATTCGAACATCTAAGGCTTCAAATTTTAAATCCCAATTCAGTCAGTTAGAGGTCAGCTGCACCTAAATAAAATCTATATTTTTAGCTATTTTTTCTCTATGTAAAATAAACTTAAAGTGTAATTTTAAAATAATGCAACATTTTTTGAATACTTAACAAGCTTCAGTTATAAGACCAAAGAATTATAGCTGGAAAATTGTAGCATTAACCCCTTAAGCATAAATTAAATTTTGGTTATATTAAAATGTTGCATTATTTTAAAATTACACTTTAAGTTTATTTTACATAGCGAAAAAATAGCTAAAAATATAGAATTTATTTAGGTGCAGCTGACCTCTAACTGACTGAATTAGGATTAAAATTTGAAGCCTTAAGCTTCATCTTCGCTTTATTCATTAAAGACAGAGAGGCATGAAAAAGTGTAAGGATGAATGTCAAAAATAAGCGAAAAACTTTTTTATAGATTAAAAAGGTTTACTTAAAAAAGTGAGTTTATGAAATGAATATACTTGGAACCCGGAATAAATACTCGCTCTCATTTCTAAGAATCTATTATAGGGTGAATAAGGTTAGTTGATCAAGGGTAAGCAAAATCAAATGAAGATAGAGTTGTTGAGCAAAGATATTAAATTATAAAGAGTTTAAAATTATTATGAATTTAAATTTAATGAAGGAATGAGCTCCTATCAAATCAGCGTCAAGATCATGAAGAACACCGCACCTTTCTCGCTTTAAGTTTTAGTTTTGCGCTTTGAGCAGTTGTCTGTTGAGGATGAGGGTAGACTCCTTCTGAATGTTGTAGTCTCTCAGAGTTTTAATTGAGCATGATGTTAATTTCTTTCTTGAGGTGGTTCAAAAGTATCCAAATGAAAGAATTCTTTTGTAGCTCTTTGAGCTTTCCAGCGATGATAAGTCTCTGTTGATCGGAAGGGATACCTTCCTGGCTACTTGCCTCCTCGCCTGCCACCTTCAAGTTTTAAAAGTTTAAGTCGTTGTTGTTGAGGTTGATATTTAATTTGAATGAGATCTTTATTTAAAGCGGAATATAATATTAATCATAGGACTCAATCAGTATCTATTTCTAAGTTAAACCAATTCACGATCATGTATTCGTGTTCACCCTATAATATAAATAAGTTAATATTAATAGTTCACTCCAACTTAAATAAAATATTTATTTCCGAAATAGCAATTTGAGATAACTTATTCATATCTTCCCAATAGTTTAGCAAAATGATATAGCTGACGCAGACTCTTATTATGAAGTATAATAAAGCACTAACAAATTCGAAAAATTAAAATAAAGATTTTATAAGAGCTCCTGGCAATTAATAAGCCTTAAAGTCAACGTAAGTTAACTAAAGAATGTATATCTGATCCATGGAATATTGATACTTATAGTTGCCTGAGAGAGCTCCCTGATGAATCTCTATTTTGCATTGGTTTTCTTTGATTATAAGTTTTTTTAAGATTTTATTATGAGACCCTCTTCATCCTTGCGAAAAATTTCTCAACAGGAGAGAGATCAAATTAGTAAAGCCTAAGAAAAAGATGCTGAAAGTTTTTTTTTTCCGCAAGCCTTCATTAAAAAACTTGGAGCGGTGGAAGGGACGTTGTCAAGAATGAAGCAGGTTTTTCTTCTTCAAGAAGGATGATCGATGTAAATATGTTGTACGACTGGGATAATATATTTACGAGAGGAATACTGCTTTTTCTTCCTATGATTAGCTAAATGAGCAATTATCCTCTCGAAGTAATTTTAATTCCATTAAAACGACTAATAAGATATGAGAATCTGAACCTTGCTTTGACAAACCCTCAATGCATGGTTGATGATCTAAATGCTGCTCTCATCAATGTTTAAAATATTGATGCTCAAGAAAAGAGATGCATTAGTATGCTCCTCATCACTTCTGTGCTATGGCTCAGTTTGCTCACTTATCTACGTGAGAGGCCAAATACGAATAGATTATTGTTTAATATTCATCGCCTTAAAATTAACAGAATATTAATTACAGTCTTGAGTGTATTTGAGCACTCAGATAATTCAATTATTGGTAAGATACGAATTAGTTAATTTTTCATGAATTTATAAGAAAAGAATATAATCATTTTGAAGTAGAATAAAATTATATACCTATGCATTAATTCGAGCCACCTTAGAGCGGCAGAGATTCCTCCACATTTTCCATTCTATTTTTGAATTGAGGCGAGCGAATATTGATCTCTCTGATATATGCTGCTATAGACTTCAATAGCTCTTTCCTGGAGCACCTTATCCTATATACCCCTGAGCCAGTTAATGGTAAAGTAGTGGCTAGGGATAGTCTTCCAGATTATAGGTAGTCTAATCTGCCCTCCTCGCATTCTTTTTTTTCTTTATCATCCGGCATCTTTTGATGTCTCATCCTCGGCTGCCTTTTATCACTAGCCACGTGTTACTAGTACTTCTGAGCCCCTACAGTATAATATAATGAGTTTCGGGGTGTGCCCCTAATTTATAATTTTAAGTTTATTATTAATATTAGCTGGTAATATTATTTTAAGATACAATTCAATCATAACTTATTTTTATATAATCATCTTTCTCTACTATCTGTCCATCATATATCTTTTGATATTTTTAAAGCACAAGCAATATTTATTAAAAACAATAACTTTTGAGTTGTGATGTACAAGTTGCTGAAATATAATGGATTATTCCCAATCAGCTCAAGTGTCTCAATTGACTCACTTTACTCAATTGACTCATTTGGCTCATTAATATTTGGTAATTATCTATTAAAAATTCTTGTAAAGTTAATCATGATAATTGTTATCTAAATATTTTTTAGTTATCTATGGAGCTCAGATGCCTAAACTTTCTCAAATGTCTCAATTGACTCAACTGACTCATTTGACCACAACTTTATTCCAAAGATGGACTATTACTATTTCAGCATCAACTACGAATACTACACACTTTAAGTTGCAAGCATAAAGATAAATTTTTAAAACTATGTGACCACTGATGCGTAAGATAATTTAAAATATGCTCTTTGTTCAAACTATTGAAATTAAAGATAATATTTTTAATAGAGATGACAGACCAAGACGAGAAAAGGATAATTGAAGCTCAAATTAATTACAACTTAAAAGACCTTATATTGAATATGAGGTACCGCGATGGGCAAGCAGTCATGAATACCCCAGTGTACTTCAGCTACAAGCAGATATCTCAGCTCACGGGGATTAGAATGGCTGAAGTCAAAAAGATTTGCACCTGCTCTGTCATTCCAACTCAAGGGATTAAGTTAACTAACAAATGATTAGTTCTTCCTCAAGAAATTGAGGAGTTCATAATATCTAGCGAAAACTAAATGCTTGGAGTGGACTAACTTTAGCAGAGCGCTGTGTCATGGTCTATAGACGCTTCCCCGAATTCAAATTGTCCCCCTCTCGCTTGAGATCTATCTACCTTTGACATGGGATTAAGCGAAAGACAATTACTGTGACAAAGCACAAAAGTCCAAAATAAAAACTCTAAATACCTATTTTGGAGAGTGAGATGTTGAGCTCAATTCAGTAAGCCATCGATTGCAAGTCTGAAATCTTCTTCGTTGACGAAGTGATGTTTACTCAAGCAACTAGACTGAGATTAGACTACAGCAATTGAAATAAAAATATAGAGTTCCAAGATAAGCTCCAAGCTTATGAAATCTTAGCCGTCGTTTGTGGAATCTCATTGTCTAAAGGCCTTGAGATCTTTAACATGCATGACAAGTCGATTGACACTGACAAATTTCACGACTTCATCCTTGGAGTGCAAGATATCTTTGCAGGCAGAAAGTTAGCAATAGTGCTTGACAATCTGAGAGTCCATCACAGCAAGAGAATAAAAGCACTTTGCAGGGAACTCTCGATCGAACTTATATTCATGCCACCCTACTCGCCTCAGTACAATCCAATAGAGAATTACTTTTCTTTGCTGAAGAACTAGTACAAAAAAATAAAGCTGAAAGCATCACTCAAGAGCGAGAAGATAAATGTAAGGAAGCTCGTACAACAGTCGTTCAGTATGATAGATGATAAGATAATGAGGTAGTTGTGTGTGAATAAGCTAATTAAGTTAGGATTAATTTTAAAGTGAAATTAATTCAAATATTAAATTTCATCTTCGAGAGATTCTGGGTCAAGCCATTCTGGTTTTGTTCCATCTGAACATGAGCTTAATTTTCGATCATTAGCATGTCATTTTAACGCTATGATTTATTAGCAGAGCCTGGCCCATCTTTGCTCCGAAACTTCTTGAGGGATGTCACAGGCGAAGGGTTTGGCTTTTTACTTCTTGCCTTGAAAATTTTAGACGATTACTCTATGAGTTGGAGTGTCCTCCCGTTTTTCTCTATAAAAATTGAATTTGATTTAAACCTTACTCGAGATGAATGGATGGCTGGTAAGTTGTGATAGCCAGCTATCTGAAATGAGGATGAAATCACTTTTAGCTGAACCATCTGTAGCAGAGTTTCTCTTATCCTGAGTGAGCTTGACGATGTGAGTGAGGTAGTCTGGTTGGAGTGTATTCACTATGTTGAAAAAGTATTGTCTGTCGATAGTTTTTTGTTTCTCATCCATATCTGGGAGAATCTCAGAAGCTCATAGTCATTCTTAATTCCTTTTAATACTTGTCGCACTGACAACTCGTCGTACTTTGGCAACTTCGTCATCTTGACCTCACACATTTTCAAAAGTTGTTTGTCTTCTTTGAGGATCTGCCGAAAGTAATCTCGATTAACTCCCTCGATCGGCGGCATGTAGTAACCCACTAAAAATATATTTGAGTAGTATGATTTTATTTTTACGTATTTCGGTGAAGTAGGAGTAGAGGTCGGTCTTCGATCTAAATCTGCCTACCAACTCCTGAGGGCCTATTCTCATTAGAGTTTCATCCATGTCTCCATCAACTGATTGCTCGAACTAGTCCCACTTTCGTTTTTAGGATTCCATATTCTAATTTAATATTTAAAGTCAGCTATGAAATACTTAAAATAATCTGAATGATTTCCTATAGTAAATAGCCCAGAGTAAATGATTTTTTATGATGAGGAAAAAGAAGTCCTTATAGATTATGAAATTTGAAAATAAAGAAATGAAGCTAAGAGCTAATATTTTATTCAAAAAGTGTGATTAAATGTAACTTTTTGTGATTTTTTGTGATTTTTTAATTAATTTGGATAATCTGAAAAACCTCATCTTATTTGGAATTCTTAGTGAGTAAGAAACTATATAGAGATAGAATGATCAGCTTCGGCGGGTGTGACTTATATTGTAATAGCATTTATATTAGCCATAATTATTAATTGTATTTAGTATAAGTGAAAGAGGAGCAGGACGACTTTGACAGCGATGACTCGCGATGTGTTGATGAGTCAAGATATGAAGACGAAGATTTCACAAGAGTGATTAAAACTAACAAAGGTAGTACCATCAAGTAATCCAAACAACAAAGTTTAGGAAAGAGAAGTAAGTATTTAAATGTGATTGACAACTCTATATAAGCGAGAGAGTTTTCTGGATTATCATTCAACTAGGAAGCGATAGACATCCTTGAGAAAATAACTAAGGGATTCAAGCTTACAATGAAGGATATTCAAAACCATAAGCTACTCAAATCACATCCACTCTCAGAATATGAGTCTGAAGAAATACGAGAATTGATTCGAGTCAAGAGATGGGAGATTCAAAGAAAATGTGCTTCTGTTGGATCTTTGAAGGAATAACAAGATGAACTCTAGAACTATCTATCGCACTTTTACAAGGAGGACAAAAATGATGCTGATAAATTGATGTATTAAGAGAAGTAATCATCAGAGTTGATTGCTCCTTAAAATTAAGAGTCTCAGTATCAACTCGCATCGTGTCTAAGTTCATACTTCAAAACTACAATGAGTTAGAGATAGGAATCAAGCTCTAAGTCCATAAATCACTCATTGAAAAATTTGTGGACAATCCTAAACTAATGACCCTTTGCTAAGACCATCAAATTAGTTTGGAGTAAGATAAACTTGAAAAGCTATTTAAATAAAGAGAATTGGATCTACTAGGAGAAGGACTAACAAAACTTAACTTAACTTAGATCCTCAACAGACATTTGAGAATGTCAAAAACCATTCCTAACTAATGTCACGAAGGATAGACATTATTTTTCACACTCTATCCCTTCCTGAATGCCTCAAACATTTTCGATAACACTCAAGAGTCATAAAAAGAAGTTTTAAGATAAATGATTCTTTCGCTTAACCGATACCTCCTAGACAATGACATTTCATACAGCTCACATTTTATAGGATTGCTCATAGACTAATTTCCTTTACTTCTGAGGGACAATCCTTCGATAGATAAGCACTAAACTCAAATCGAGCTAAATATGAACAATCTAGGATTCACTCAAGTCGAATCTCAAATCATATCAGTAAACCCTGAAAACTTTTTTTGGCCAGGGTTTATTAAAAAGTTGTAGTGCTGCTGCTCATGATCAAAGCAAGTTCTAATAGAATTTCTCCGAAGGTATAAGTTCTCTCTGATCCCTTCATCATATTTGATGAGCTGCTTGATCTTTTCAGATGCAGAGATATTCTCTTTACTCTTTTCAACAAGAAAGATAAAATCAAACTTCCATTAGAGAGGTGCCTCCTTATTCTCTAATCAATCAAAGAGTTTCAAAAACAAGACATACTTAACATTCTATAGCTCAATGAATAAAACTGGATGAGAGAAATAAATAAGCGCATATCTTAATCCTCTACCAAGACTTTGGAGCAATAAAGGAATGTGGACAACAACTAACAAATATTTGAAGATACAATAGACTTTTATTAAAAGAGAGAAATATCCCTTGAAGAGATGATGCAAATTTCAGAAAAGGTGGAGAATGTTTGTGATGAATACAAACATAATGAATTTCAGGCTACGTTTGCGGGGATACCCCCTCAAAAGTTGTTCTAGTAGCTTAAATTCAATGTCATCTTCCCAAATTTGCATCGGGAAAGACTTGGAAAATTAGCTTTAAACTGAGTACTGGGAAAAAAAGGGGCCCAAAAAAGTTCTAAATTCAAAAAAGGGGTTGAATGATATCTTGAAAACTTAGGCATAGAGATAGCTTTCCCTTCCCCTTTGGGAAAAAATTTTTAGCATTGAAACGATAGAAAACTTTTATGGATAAAAGAATTTTTAGGAAAAATATAGTAGATGAGTACGACTAAATAATTTTAGCTCATCCCCTTTTAAAAATTGTCTAAGGAAAAAAATTTTTGGAAAAATGGGACATGACATTTTACTTAGTGTTTCTTGTTCGCGCGACTTGCGAAGGGATTCAAAGGGTTATTTTGAAAACTTTTTTGGACAAAAAATTTTTGTTCCAGAAAAGGGGAAATCGAAATAAAGTTCGGGAAACCCGCAAGATCTTGGGGGAAAAAGAAATATTTTGGGGGAAACAATCGGGAGGGGAGCAAAAAATCACACCCTTCAGTTATAGAGAAATTTCCAAGGCACATTCCACTAATTATTTTTTCAGTGATAGGGAACCCATCAAATATGAAAAATATGTTTAAGGGAATAGGGGTGGGCAAAAATTTTAAGAGGGGAATATCTGTCGAAAAATTGGGGCGAAATCCCTAGTGGCAAAAAGTGGGGTTTTTTATACTGGATCCTGGGGGAATGCTGGGGGCTAAAAAACCCCCGATCAGATAAAGGCTCGAAAAGTAATTTTTTCTACAATTGGGTTTTTTTTAGAAAATCATATCAATAGATGAGAGGGAAGAAGCTTTTAAGGCCAAAAAGGGGTCATAAATTTATTTAAAAATTGCAGTCCCGCCCAAATAAACGAAAAAATTTTTAAAACCCTTCAAGGAATGAAGCAACTTTCAATGCAGCAACTCATAGATGTAGAGAAACTACTTGAAGTAGTTTACAAAAGAAGGAATACTAAGATACTGATCGAGGCACTCCACCAATCAACATAAACTAAAGATGAAATCAGATCATTGCATCATCTAAAACAAGTGATTGGTGAAAAAGATTTTAGACGACTTTTATGAGTGAAGATCACTGATCAGTTCATTCAGTCATTAAAGGGGTGTCAAATAATAATTAGTTCTCAAAGAAAATGTATTTAACTTTTATTTACCCAAAAAATTTACTAATTATCTTGAATTTATTGTAAATGACTAAACTTTTGAATTAAAATTCGAATTAAATAACAGAATTCAACTAAAAAGAATAGATGAATAAATCAATTAGAATAAAAAAAGATATCAAAATGAATGCAGAATCTATCATATAAGAAGGGGTTTAAACAGAGGATCTAATATTGGAAAACATTCCTATGAATGAAGACACTAATCAGCCAATAGAATAAAGCAACATCCTAAGTTTTAATACTGCTTTGAATTAACCTCAAGAGTAGGCACTCACTATAAATCTTGAAAGACCTCAAACATAAGCACTTGAGAGTATCCTTCAGTCCCACGACTATTTTTCATTCCCAAATTAGTCAAGCTACGTTAATTTAAAGGCAGACAATCAGATTTCTTAGCAAATCTATAATTAAGATGATGCAAAAGCCGCAAAGGATATATCAGGGGGAGCCGACATCCAAAAGTAAAGATCTTCAATTTGGAAAAGAGCCATGAGCAGATTCTTCAAGAATCAACATGATTCTTCGAATTTTACTCCAGGGGAAGAAACTATTGGAAGGTCAGATACTTTCATTTTCAAATTATTTAGTTTTAAGTTAAGATACTCTGGATGTGTATCTGTCAGAAGTTTATCTTGGAAATTAAAAGAAAGACGCAGATTTAATTATAGTATAGAATTTAATTAAAATCGATGATTAGTTAAAATAATAAAGAGGGAGTTGCAAAATGGTGACAGTTGAAATCGCAGATACACCCCCAGATCTGCAGCTTGTTCGATAGCTTATCAAAAATTAATAAGAGTTTCTTCTTTAGTCATCTTCAGAGCACGTCTCAGTAGAGAGATAAGGTGATCGCGAGTTGATTATATTCAAATTTCCGGTCTTCACAAACTTGTGTCGCTTATAACTCTGTACTGAGCGTTCCCACACAAAAGTTGCAAGGATAGAAAATTCTTATAATTCTATGCTGAATCGAATGGTGTAATAATTAATTAGAAATAAGATACTTCAACTGCCACTGATCTGTTCCATTTTACTTAAATTTAATAATTAATTCAATTTTCAATTAAATTCTCGGCTATAACATGCCTTAAACAAATAGATTCATTTTAATTGTCTTATTTATGTTTTGTAGAGCAACTCTTAATTAAAATAAGACTAACTCAAAGATTAATTAGTTTAAATCAAATGCAGATTCCCTAAATGACTCACTCATTGAAGAGAATGTAAAGGTCTGCAAGAAATAATTTAAAGTGAATATGGTTTTGCACGGACTTACTATTTCCATCATTATTTTTGCAGTGGTTATGTTCCCATGGATAAAATTTGACCTTGATGTCATGCAAAAACTAGGTCAAGAAGAATCAGATGACAACTAAACTGAGGAATTGTCTATCCACGTAATCACTTACCATGGTATCGATAATAGAAATCATATGATAACTAGCATGGAAAGAATTGAGTGCACTCTATACACTGATAATAGGGAATTATGGAATCCGGAAGAAGTGTGTGATAGTCTCCCGCTATACAAACTATAAAAAATTATTTAATATTTTACATGGCTTCAGGCATTGTGGTAAGCCTTAATTTTCAGCTATAAAATTGTGTTTAGTTGCTTGGCCTTGACTTGATCGGATGTGTGATGAGTGGACTTGGCTTTTACAACTCGTACATTTCACTAGGCTAGAATAAACTACCGAATAGTGTAAGAATTGGCTTTTTATAGGAGAGCTTTCTTTTGATTGACTAACTTTTAGGTGACCTGGAGATTTTCAAGTATGTTCTATCTGTTGGGACTAGCTATATGGATGTTGATAATTGGGGCTTTTGGTATGCTGAGCAATTTATCAACCGGTCCTTTGCTTTAATTTATCGCTGTGCTTATTAGCATAGGAGCAAGAGTACAAATGCTCATTTATAGGAGGCAATTCAAAAAGACATAACTCGCAAAAAAATAAAGTATTTCTTTATTCATTTCTTAACTTTTATTTCCTGTTTTGTTTACTTTTACTGAATGAGCAAGAGATCTATCCATATTGACTATATCATTAGTTATTTGTGTACAATTTATTTCCATTTAAAATTCCAATAAGAAATATAATAAAGAGTTATCATTCTTTGAGGAGTTTATGAATTATTCTCTATTGATATTTTAATTAAAAAAATTTTTAATTGCAAACTTTTTGACGTTTCGATTAATTCTATTGAAGGAGCATTAATTTAGAAACATTCTTATCACAAATAAAATGCAATTATCTATATTCGATAGAAAAATATATTTAGCATTTTTTAAAAAAGAAAATTATAATTGGCTATTATTTAGTGATGGTTTTTTTTATCAATAAGGCGCTTTTTATTATTAAATGATTTCAAAAATTAGATTTTTTGCTTAATTTAATTAAATTGGAGGGGGGGCCCTTCCTCGTCATCCACTTTTTAATGAAAATATGAAAAATCACGATCTAACCTAAAATCAGCCAAAAACACCAAATTTTTAGTCAAAATTCAAATTCAAAAAGCCTATCCTACTCATATTCTATATTTTAGATAAATTATAAAAAATTTACAACATCGGGAATGAAAATTTTATCTTGAAGGCTGATTTATAGAGAATAACTTTTATTTTTTTGAAAAAAGATTATTACAAATTTTTTATTGATAAACAAACAAAGTTTTTCATGCTTAAAGTCATTTATAGAAATAAATTTCTTACTAATAAGCTTTAAGTAATTTAAAGTAAATATCTAGTTTATTAATTATAAATCTTTGAAAGATAGATAAAATAAAAAAGACATCTTTATTTATCATGTTTTTATAGAAAAAATGGTTGCAATAAATATATATAGATTTAGTTATAAATTTTAGATAAACAATATTTTAATAGGAGCTTCAAGTAAGAAGGAAATTCTATAGCTCTTAAATAAAACATAAATGATCTATGATTTAATTGTTTTTAATTAGAAATCTTATACTCATAAAGGTATTGAATTTATTTCAATAAGATGATCTTTCATTCTCAATTTAATTTTTATCGAAATCTGATTTCCTTCAAGGCTCTCCCAAATACTCTAAAATAAAGAATATGATTCGGATAGCCTCTTTGAATTTGAATTTTGACTAAAAATTTGTTGTTTTTGGCAGATTTTAGGCTAGATCGTGATTTTTCATATTTTCATGAAAAAAAGTGGATGACGAGGAAAGGCCCCCCCCCAAATTGGATATAAATATTTTGGCAGATAATGTTCAAATTTGCTTTTTTTTATCAAAATTAAATAACATTATTTTTTATCACAGTTATCGATATCTAATCTATAAGAGATATGAGAGTTCAAATTTTCCGAATCAAATTAAAAAATAAATTAAGAACTTCATTTATTTTTGCTAAATCAACATTAATTTACATTTCATAAATGTAAATAAAACTTCATTAAATAAATTCAATTTTATCATTAATTTAGAATATTAAAATATTTTTGTGTGGCAAAAAGTTGTCAAATACCAATACAAAGAAGTAAAGATTGAAGGTAGTTACAATAGAGAAGCATAATTAGATATAAAGGAGATGAATAATTTAATGCTTATGTTAAAATGTTAAATGATTAACTGTTATAGTTACCACTTTTTACAGGAAAATAAATTAATTTTCTATATAATTCGTATCTCACTTCTAAATTATCATTTAAGTTCAAGAGAGATTTTCTTATAATTAATTCTTCTTAAAGATAAATAAATGTTTTTAAAGAATAGGATTTCCTAATTTTAATACAAATATTTTTTTTTATATATTTAGCCACAATCTATCTTCATTATCTTTTTTTAATCTCTTTTCAATATCTTTCCTCCACCATTCCAATTATTCATTAGTAACTATTTTCTAGCTTTTGAAATCTACTATTGATGAGGTCTTGTGCTTCTGCTTCCAATATCTTTAAGTCTTCTGCTAATTTTTTACCAAAATCAACTATTATACCTCTTTTAATAAGTTGTAAATCTACTCCTTTATACTTTAAGCTGTTTGTTTTGAACAATTCAAAAGCATTATCT
>JAJKFJ010020695.1:0-29656 GCA_027382625.1 Tetmemena sp. SeJ-2015 | reverse complement strand
TTAGATTGGTAAGATAATTGAAACGTTCAAGTAATCACATTAATTTCTAAGATACTGATTTTACAATAAATTATAATGTCGACTAATAGTGGCTCTAAGGTACTATAAATGAGCCAATTTATATAAAATTGGCTCACGTTAATTCAACTCCTTTGGAAATTGTAACATTAAAATAGCTTTTTATTTGTATATATCTACATGTGGCACTAGTTATTTCAACTATTTTCAATTTACTTAATATACTTTTAAAATTGAAACTATCCTGATTAGAGTGAAGTTTAGTTCAAGCAAAGAGACAATAATTTATATTAAAATTTATATGAAGCAAGTAGATAAGTTCACTTGCATTAAGGATAAAACCTAAATGCTACTAAGAGGCACATTTCAGAGTGCAATCTTCCAGTATCTGCGTATCATTTTAGTTCCTTGTCGAAATTCAACTTCAAGCTCTATCGTTTGCAAGTCTCTGGATAAAATTATTTACTAATTTTATATGTTTATTAAGTGGAAGATCAAACAGATTTCTTTAATAACTTAGATGTTGCATTAATTCAAAATATTATTAATCTCACTTAGGATTTTATGTTCGGCTCAGATACACTTATCAATACTTTGACCAAGGAGACTTTCAGCAGCCTATAAAAGCTTTCATAGAAGACAAAATAAGCATAAATTGAGAATAATATTTTGATTTTACAAAGTGTATATGCCTTTAACATCAGGGATCAAGAAAGGAATAGAAATTCATGTGAAGAAGAACTAAGCTCTTCTAAATGATAATATAGTCCTTTCTCAAGAAGCTGATACTAAAACCTTCATCAATTCTCTAAATTTTAAGATTTTAAATAATTCAGACTTTATGCTATTTTACACGGCAAACATGAATAGAATGGGTTTTTCAGTAGCCTAAATTACTGTGAAAGTGGATCGAAAAAGTGACATCTTTACCAGAAATGTCTACGGCTTTTCTCAAATGCTATCTGATGTTGGAGGGATCTATAACATCATTTTCTTGTTGGCTAATATCGAAATTTAGTAGTTAATATTGTATTATTGTTTGGACTTACTGTAGCTTCTAATCTAGGTGAGAAAATCTTTTATTCAAAGGCTATAAATAAAATATTCTAAACTTATGAGATCAAGCCCAATTAATCATCTAACCAGAGGAGGAAAGAAGATATTTAGTATACGAACGTATGTTAATTAGTATTTAAATTTTAATTGCTTTTCTATTTCTATATTTATTTAGTTACTAAATAGGCAGCAGATTAATAGTAGTCAAGAGCACTAATTTTATATAATAAATTTTTGTTACATTCAATCTCCTATTTAATTTAGGAAAATTTATTTTTTTTCCTAAAATTGGATTATAATTAACAAAATGTTAATTAAATAACGTGGACGGAGCTAAAATCAAGAATGCTGCTGTTGAATAAAGCCTCACAAAAACTCAGAATGATGAATCCTTTATTAACATCAAGACAGATATACAAAAAAATTCTAGCCGCCATTTTTAAAGCTCTGTTCAATAAGACAAAATAACAAAATTAAATACTTAATACTAATTGAAGTAATCAAGAAAAATATGAGCGCAAGTTTTAAGACTTGACTCACCTAGCTCTTTAAAACACTCTGAGAAACTCTCAAATAAGCAACATTTAGAGTTAAAAGCTGAGACTAATTTAACTCAAAATGAAGAGATCAGTTTCAGAGTAGACGATAACGAAGAGTTGCAATAATTCTCAAATAATCACAGAGCAGGGGAACTTCATGAAGAAGTCTTCGAAGATATTTTGGAGTTAGATGGTCCCATAAATTAGATTCTTATTTATAATTATCAAAATTAAAAAGAAGAAAAGTGCATTGGAAAGATTTTAAGGAAGACTACAAACCTTCCTATCTGTGAGAGAAAACTGCCTATTTAAAAGGCATCTACGAGTTAATTATTGAAGGAGGGGGAGAATGGAATATTGCAAAAATTGATAAATGAAATTGGAAGGAGATTACCTATCGACTACAGTTTGAAAGATATATTGAGTGAGTATTTTCTAATTTGCAGGAGATCTAAAAATTAAAGGATAAAGAAAAGAGTCTATGATGAAGCTTAAATATTTCTAATTCATTTTCTAATGATTTTTATCATAATAAAGATTTGAATACAGCTGTTAAGAAACTGGATAGAGAGTTCGATGCGATAAGCTTGATGAAGGCAGTTAAATAAATAAGAATCATAGACTCGGTTCTCCTTAATCAGACTCAAAACTTACTTATCGAGTTTTAGCACAGACATGTCGTTTCTCCACATAAAAGTCAAATTAAAAAAAAGAAATCACTCCCAGATTAAAATATAATTAAATAGATATAAATAAATGTGATAAAAGATTCTAGTAGCAATATAGAAAATAAGCTTGATGATGACATATTGAGTAAAAATATTTTTCAATTAGACAATAGTAAACTGTTATCTCGTCTTAGAACTCAAAATGGGTTGGTGAGGATACTCACTCTTAAGTAGATAAGTAAGTAACTCAAAAATTATCTTAAAAGCCAAGAAAGGAATGAAGGAATTAGTGATGTCGACTCAAGATATACATTTTAAAAATAAGTTATTTTGTTGTTGAATAAAGATTAATTGAAGGAGTTCTTCCACCCTCTTTATAGGAATCAAACCGGAATAAACTTTAAGCTAAAGATTTAGTGAAATATAGACAAAATCTATCTCGTAAATTTAGCACTGCTCAAGAGGTCAATAATATCTTGTCTGATATAATGCCTTCACAACATTGTTAGGTTGATTTTAAATTTTCAAAAGGATTTATATCTTTAGTTGACTAAGCTTGGCATTCCTCGTCATTCGAAGCCTATCTTAAATCAGCCACCTAATTATAGAGCGTAGATTCGTTCACATGAATTATACTATAAAATTTCAATGTGACTATTAATTATGGAGGAAACATTTTAGAAAGACAGAAAGAATTTTATAAATTCTTAAAGGAATAAATCATATAAATTCAAATTAAGAAACATGCTATGGTTGCTAAGAAAACCAAAGGAGAGTTCCTCTTAAAGAATGAATGATCTAAAGTGATTTTGCTTTTGAAAAACAAAATTTTCAATAATCATTAAGGAGATTAAATTCACTTAAAGCTATATTTTGGAAAATATCTATTCTTTTTCTTATTGCTTGAAAAGGATTCGAAGAATTGAATTAGCGAATAGAAAAATGGGCTTAGATAATAAGTAGGGTGGTTGAGATTTAAGTTTGGAGGTGATTTGTGTTATAATTTTAAATGGAATAAAAGAAAGTCAACAAGGATTTGAACAGTCAATCCGTGAGGGACCTCACCTAATCGCAGGTTCTCCTCAACAGAGATGCCTCAGATCTACAATAAAAGCTACTCGCACAGCGACTCTACGCTAAGTATTCAGACACTGGACACATTATACCAAATAAGGTAAGATTTAGGAAAGTGGTTATAAAATATCTTGCAGTTGGTGGGACCACCCATGCCTAATGGAAACTAGTCTGTGCTTGGTACGCACCGTCATAGTATGTAACACGATGAAACCACTCTCACCCTTGGCAAGAAATCTGCCTCGCAAGTACGCCTTATCAGACCTGAAGAACTCACTAGTCCAACCTCCATAGACGCAAGGAAAAACTCAACTATGAGAGCTAAACTCCCCAAAATCAACAGCCGTAAGCACATAGACATCAGTCAAACTCCCCTCCCCACGCTTCCCTTCCCAAGAGTGCTTGGTAAAGATGTCATTTCTAGGAAAATCATACGAATTACTAACCATTTTCATTTCCCCATTCCCTGGAAGTCAAGATCATCTTGCTCTTAAGAGAATCATAGCTCAGCATCAGGCTTAAGCCTAAGCATAGGCTCTTACTTCACAAAGTCAGATTCAGGAAAGTCAGAACTTAACAGCCTCGACCTCCCACCAGATCCTTCACTCTTACCGTTAGGTGGGACTCAGCTAGAACTTGGGCGGGGCCTCAGGCCTTCTAGCACAATCTCAAAGCTAGCTCACACTCAAGATGCAAGGTGGGAATAACATGACTAGTATGCTTCACAATCAGTCCACCCTCTCGCTTATTTCCCCTGCAGACAAGACTCTCGCTATTAAATTAACGCACCAACTTCATTTACTATTTTGGAGTAGGTTCAGAGAAGAGGTAACAACACCAACAACAGAACCTCTCTGACCCATCATTAATCTTTCCAGCACTTGCTACCTATTGATAACTCTAAGCTAATGAATAGCAGTCTGGAGCCTTTCAACCATCATGGTCACGACCAGACTCAACAAAGCGTGAATGCATCCGCCTTAATTATTTAATAGGGTAAGTTGTGTTAGTTGTAATTTTGAGGAACGTCCCTTTGCCCAATTACTAAGCCAACAACCAGATCATGAAGATAGATCCTTCCAAAGCGAAGCCTAAGCCTCAACTCATAAATGCTTTATATGTTAACAAGCCTACCTCAGATATTAAGAAACTTATGGTTAGATAGGGCATGAAGCCTACACCACTTGAGTTCATTAAATTGGTGTAACTCGACCCAGACTTCCAAAACAGATTCTGCTATTGCAACCGCAAAGAAGACTTCTATGAATTTGAGATCGTTCCTTTCAGTGACAAAAACGAAGCTGAGTATATGACAGTCAGTCAGAGAGGAGTCGTTCACTTCATCAAGGGAGAAGCTAACTTCATGAGCATCCCTGAATGGGAAAGAGAGCAGAGGATCTACAAGAGCATTCAAAACATTTCCTTCTTCTAAAAGTACCGCACCTGGAAAACTTTCTCAGCCTGGAAGACTCTCATGCGCCGCACTATGATCTTCAAGACTAGTGATTTCCTGAATAGAGAGCTTTTCATATTAGATTCTGAACTGAGTAAACCCCTGCTAGACATCAGGATGAAGACTTTCAACATCTAGAAGATGCAGATGGTAGCATATGATATTATAAGACTTTATTAGATCTATAGCCATGAACACTGAGAAGCCACGTAACATGCAGGAGTTCTTTGAGCATCAAGACAAGCAGAGAAGAAGCGTTTCAGAACAGCTTGGAAAAATCGAAAAGGAGATCAAGACGCATCTTGTGGAGTCATGTGACAGCAGCATGCGCACCTTCAGAGAAGAAAACAGGATTTCACTTAATGACAACTAGGAGGATGATGATAATGAAGAGGCTGAGCCATTCCTAGTCGGTGATGAGACTCATAAATAGATGCCTTATACTTAAGAAGCAACCACTAGAACTCACTACAAGAAGTTAAATTGCTCTTGCAATTATTCTATCTTAAAGTTAGCTAAGTACATCCGCTTGACAGACTATATGATAATCGATTCAAAGTTGCGCTTGATCTAAAACTCTATTGGAAATGTGCTTAAGATAGTTTAGCTGGATTTCTCATAGCCTCGCAAGTTTTTGATAGGAGACAAGGTGCAGCAAGTTCCTCTGTTTGAAATTATAGTGGACTTCACAGGTTATGATTTGTACTTCGTGCCTAATAAATTCGATGTGCGTGATGCCATAAAGAACGCTATCACTGAGGGAGTGAACACTGTTTGCAGGTATGAGTTGTTCATCAACTAAGCAGAGTTTGAAACTTATATGAACGTGCAAGAGCAAGAAGATCATCTTTTTGATGAGCAGAACGACTTAATGTCTCTTGCTATTGGATCAGAGATGCTTATTAAGGACACTGAACTAATATCCTAGGCGATAGATACCGTTTTTGATGAACTCAAATCATTCGTTTAGGAATACGATCAGTTTGTCATCCTTTACAATGAAAACATCAATACAACAGTAGATCTGTATATTAAATTACCATTTGAATCAAGTTATATTTTAATTATTTAGACGACTTCAGAACAAAGGACCACGAGTACATGAACTAGACAATCACCAAGTTGCAAACCTAATCAGAAGATATAGAGAGACTTGATGTTCGTTCAAGCATAAAGATCGTTAGACTGGACGGAGAGAAGATGAAGAAGCGCATTAGAGAGAGCCCGAAGCAAGTATGGAAGATGCTCTAGGAATTCATTCCAAAGTTCCAGTTTGAGAAGTTAGACACCCTTTGTGAGACTTTGAAGGTTGAGTACGACAAGGTCTCTCGCAAGCCTTAGACTATAGATCAATTCGTTGTCATAATGAAGGATCTGAATGACTCTCAGGGAAGTTCGACCAGCTCACAAGCAACTTCCAAGAGATAGAGCAGTACAACATTCTCATGGATGAGCATAAGATCAAGCTACCAGATAAGAACAAGGCTAAGTTCAAGGAAACTTTTGCACTCCTCAGCAACACAAGAAAGAAGATGGAGGAAGGCTTGGAAGCTGGAGAAGTCGAAGAACTTAAGTTCAAGAAGCAACTTATCGACACTGAAATACCCAGACTCAACAAACAATCTAAAGAGTCCGTGGAACTCCTCAGTGACCCTATTTTCGCTGACCCAAAGACCTCAATCGTGGATGCAGTCAGCAAACTTGAAGAACTCGGAGAGCAAGTCATTTATTCTAATATAGAGGTTAAAGTTAACCAGCTGAAGGAAAGAGGAAGACAGCTGAATGTTTATCAGAAGTTCTTGGAGCTAGATGATACACCCTTTGACAGCGTGAATGACGCCTTCAATGACTGGAACTTAAAGTACAAACTTTGGAAGGGTCTTGATGAGTGGCAGTACTTGGCAAGAGACTGGATCGGTCAAAAGTTCACAGCCATTGATGTGGAGGATATTCAAAAGCAGGTCGATAAATACGACAAGTCTGCCTCTGTATGCGCAATTAACATGAAGGAAAACCCAGTAACTCTCATTTTCAAGGAGAAAGTAGATGTCCTAAAGTCAACCATGCCTGTGGTCAGCTACCTCAGATCAGATTTGCAAGACCGCCACTGGGAGGAAATCTATGAGATTCTGGGAATGAGATTGGACTTGACTGCAGACGATTTCACTCTCAACTCACTGATCGAGCTAAACGTTAAACAGGAGAAAGACAAGATCGGAGAGATTGCTCAGAAGGCAGAGAAGGAAAAGGAACTAGAAGCCACTTACGAGAAAGTAGCAGCCGAGTGGAGGAAAGCCATCTTCGAGACTAAGCAGCACAAAGATGCTTATTACATCTTAGGATCAACAGAGGATATCAACACTCTGCTTGAAGAATCAATGGTGACTTTGAGTAACGTGTTAGGAGCAAGATTTGTGGACATCATCAGAGAGCTAGTAGAAGTTCTATATAAGAAACTTCAGTACATCGAAAACTTGCTTAATGAGTGGCAAACTTTCCAGAGAACTTGGATGTATCTTGAAAACATTTTCAATGGCTCTGATATCGCTTCTAAGATGGGTCAGGATGCCAAGAAATTCCAGTAGGTTGATGCTCAATGGAAGGATATCATGAAGAATTTCCACGCCAATCCAGGAGTGATGAGAGCTCTCGGAAACTATAAAGACGGATAACAGTAAACTCAAGTCACTTTTATAAGTAGATTTAACGAAACCAATAAAATTACCTTGACTTGTTCAAGAACAATAACAAGATCTTAGATGACATTTAGAAGTCACTTGAAGTACTTTTAGAGAAGAAGAGGACTGAATTCCCTAGATTCTATTTCCTTTCAAACGACGAGTTGTTAAGTATCTTAGCTGAGGCAAGCAGAGACCCAGAGTGTGTACAGCCTCATCTCAGGAAGCTTTTTGAAAACATTAACAGGATCTTTAATGATAAAATGATTATTGAGTTAAATTATCACATTTGAGTATGACGAAATAACTAGAATAATCTCTGCTGAGAAGGAAATAATCAAAATCAGAAAAGTAAAGACTGGAGGAAATAGCCCTGTCGAGAAATCAACATAAGGTCGATATCTTTTGTATAAATAAATGGCTACTTTCTTTGCAAGAGAACATGGAGCTTTCAGTCAAAAAGTTTATTAAAGACGCTCATATGGCTTACAAAGAGGGTGAAGAGGACTTCAAGCGCCATAACTGGGTAATGGAAGATCATCCTGCCTAGGCTATTTGTGTGGTAGCTTCTATCAACTGGTGTGGTGCAACTGAAAATCTTCTCAGAGACGAAGATGATGTGAGCGAAGGTCTTTCATGGTGGTACTCTGAAAATGTGAAGTAACTCGAAGAACTTACCAAGATTTATTAATTTTGCAATTAAAGAAATTTGATTAGTTTATGTCAAGATCGTGAGTAGATCTGACTTAGACTAGAGAAAGAGAAAAGCAGTTGTTGCTTTAATCACTCAAGATGTGCACTACAGAGATATAGTGGAGGATTTGATCAAGGACGATGTAGAAAACATGCACGACTTCAAGTGGTAGCAGTAACTCAGATACTACTATGCTAATGAGGATATTACCATCAAGCAAATCAGTGCCACTCTCAGATATGGTTATGAGTATCTCGGAGCCCACACTAGACTTATTTATTTTTTAGACTTGTCATTACTCCACTCACTGATAGGTGTTGGATGACTATCACCGGCTCTCTTCATATCAAACTTGGAGCAGCCCCAGCAGGTCCTGCAGGTACTGGAAAGACCGAAAGTACTAAAGATCTTGCTAAAGGTCTCGGAAAGTATTGTGTCGTCTTCAATTGTTATCCTTTATTTAATTCGAGTGTAAATTTAATTGCTCTGACCAAATAAACTACAAAATGATGGAAATGTTGTTCTCAGGTTTAGCCACCACTGGCTCTTGGGCTTGCTTAGACGAGTTCAATCGTATCGATATCGAGGTGTTATCTGTGATAGCTCAGCAACTGCTGACCATTAGAAACGCCATGCTTGCGGAGAGTGAAGAATTCGATCTAGGAGATAGACATATTGGAAAATTCATCTCAACTATGGGAGTGTTCATTACTATGAATCCCGGCTATAAGGGAAGAACTGAACTCCCAGACAACCTTAAAGTACTTTTCAGACCAGTTTCTATGATGATTCCTGACTACGCTCTTATTGCTATTTTAAATAAGATATTCTATTTAGACAGATAATTGCTGAAATCATGCTCTTCGCAGAGGGTTTCTCTTAAGCAAAGCCTCTATCTAGAAAGATGACCAAGCTCTATAAACTTGCATCTGAGCAATTGTCTCAGCAAGCTCACTACGATTTCGGTATGAGAGCAGTCAAGTCTGTGCTGGTTATGGCTGGTCAGGTTAAGAGAACCAATCCAAAGATGCCAGAGGATATCGTGCTCATTAGAGCCATGAGAGACTCAAACATTCCTAAGTTTATCAAAGAAGATCTCCCACTCTTTAATTTTAATGCCATAGTAAGAGATCTGTTCCCAGGAACTAATATCCCAGAAGCAGAGTACGATATGCTTATATCAGCCATTGAAGAGACTCAAGCTTAAGATGGATTGACTATGGATTAAAACCAAGTAGAGAAGATCATTCAATTCTATGAGACAATGAATGTTAGATTCGGACTCATGATCATCGGACAAACTCTCACTGGAAAGACCACCATCATCAAATCTCTTAAGAGAGCAATGAACTAGATTAGAAAGAATGGATATACTGGCGATGACTACCTAGGTGTGGAAAGTGAAACTCTTAACCCTAAGTCAATATCTATGGACGAGTTGTATGGATCTTTCTCTCATTTGACTCAAGAATGGACTGATGGACTTGCTTCATAACTTATAGAGGTTTCGTAGAGAAGCAACATGCTGACATGAAATGGGTGATCTTTGATGGCCCTGTAGACGCTATTTGGATTGAGAACATGAACACTGTGTTGGATGACAACATGACTCTTTGTCTCTCTTGCGGAGAGAGAATTAGACTCAGACCTGAAATGAGAATGATCTTTGAAGTTGACGATCTATCTCAAGCTTCTCCAGCTACAGTCAGCAGATGCGGTATGGTTTATGCTGATCCTTCTACTCTATCTTGGAAACCCATAGTTTCAAGTTGGATTAAGCACTTACCAGAGGAAATGCTAAACGCTAAGCAAAAAGAATAGGTTCAGTGGCTTTTTGACACTCATATCGACAACAGTATTGAATTAGTGAGAGGAAAGAACTTTAAGGAACCTATTCCCACAGTTGATAACAACTTTTATAGTTTTAAGCTTATCATTAAATTGAAACAATAAAATTTTTAAAGAAAAACTTTGTAATCTCCATGTGCAGACTGATGTAGTCAATTCTTTAGCACGTGATAGACATTAAAAAGTATGAAGGCGAGAGACAGAAGAAAGCCATACTCAAGATATTCATTTACTCACTAGCCTGGTCCTTCGGAGGCAGTATCGACTCTCAACACTACTCTTCATTCAATTATATGATAGCTTAAAATTAATAGTTTACTTATTCGAAGTGTACCTTGGAACTGCTTTTAACTTGAGTGATCTACCAAAGACTTCCATCTTCGACAACAGACTAATCCAGGCTCCTGAGATGCTAGACTACGCCACTTGGACTCAAGACCTTCCTAAGTTTATCTTCTCATGTTTTTTTCTAAGTTTGAATACTCCTCTGAAAAGAGTTTCTTCGAGTTGGTCGTCCCCACTAAAGATACGGTACGTTTCTCCTGGCTATTAAAGCAATCTGTGATCGATGGCAATCCAATGTTCTTCACAGGTATTACTGGAGTTGGAAAATCAATCATCATGAACTCAACAATTGCAGAAATGAAAAAGCAGGGTGGCTACGAAGCAATTATCCTCTCCTTCTCCTCCCAGACTTCCTCAAAAGAGGTGCAGAACTAAATTGAAGATAAGTTGGAGAAGAGAAGAAGAACTCTCTTGGGAGGACCTAATGGCAAGAAAGTGCTTCTGTTCATAGATGATGTGAACATGCCTGCTTATGATAACTACGGCACTCAGATGCCCATTGAACTACTTAGGCAATATGTGGACTTCAAGGGTCTTTACGACAGAGAAGGACTCTTCTGGAAGAATATTCAAGACACAACTCTTATTTGTGCTGCAGCCCCACCTGAAGGTGGAAGAAAGGTACTCAGCAAGAGATTTACAAGACACTTCCACATGATCTGCTTGCCCCCTACTCAGGAGGAATCTTTTTCATAATGTTTACAAACTGAATGATTTTAAATCTCTGTAGATGATCTTCCTCTCAATTATAGATTTATAACACAGTAGTCATTGCTTATTTTTAAGATGGATTCTTTAAGCCATTCAAGAAAGATGTGCAAATGCTCTCTAAGCCTATGGTAGACTCAACTCTTCAAATTTTCAAGAAGATCACAGTCCAACTAATAGCTCAAGATGGAAGTTAATTGCGGAAGTAGAATAACTTAATACAAGTTCTTTCTTATTTCGCTGACTGGTTCTATGAGGGGGGAGTAGTAGTAGTAGTAGTAGTAGTAGTAGTAGTAGTAGTAGTAGTAGTAGTAGTAGTAGTAGTAGTAGTAGTAGTAGTATAGTAGTAGTAGTAGTAGTAGTAGTAGTAGTAGTAGTAGTAGTAGTAGTAGTAGTAGTAGTAGTAGTAGTAGTAGTAGTAGTAGTAGTAGTAGTAGTAGTAGTAGTAGTAGTAGTAGTAGTAGTAGTAGTAGTAGTAGTACAGCACTAGTGCCAGAAGACGAGTCAGCGAATTCTTAATTAATTAAACTAATCACTCAAACAATTGATCACATTAAAAATTAATCGCCAGCCACTCCAATCTCTTAAATTTTAATCGACCACTTTTTAATTAAAGGTGGCTGCCACCTCGACTTAGAATAATTAAATTTAGATTTTAATTCAATCATTTTAAAACAAAGATGGAGTTGACTTTCACTTCCTCCAAGAGCTCCTTCTAGCTTGTTATTTCTTTTTTCTCTTGCTCTAATTTATCTCTGATTTCTACTATCACCCTAATTAACGACAATCGTAACCTATAAGACCTACACCTGCAATACATTTATATAAATTGCTTATTGTTAAATGCAAAGTCACACTACACTTTCAATCTGAGAGATATTTCTAAGATTTTCTAGGGTAAGCTATAAGAGATTAAACATAATTCTAATAGGTGTGTGCATGGCGAAGACTCAAACTCTGAATCGCAACGACAAGATGGTCAAACTATGGATTCACGAGGCCTCCCGCGTTTTCCATGATAGACTTGTCTCAGCTGAGGACAAGCGCTGGTTCACTGAACTAGTGATTGATTTGATAAAGGCTGCATTCAGAGTGGACTGGACTCATGCAGATCTCTTTGAAGCGAAGCCACTCATCTTCGCAGACTTCATGAGGAGGGGAATCCCCTACGAAGAGAGGTAGTACGATGAGATCAAGGACATCCCCACCATGAGTACCTGTATCATGGATTATCAGGAGGAGTACAACATTGACCACACAAATAAGTTTGACCTTGTGCTATTCCCAGAGTGCCTACAACATATCTCTCGTATCTGTAGAATTCTCAGACTTTAAATCATGAATTTCATTTAAGACAGCCTAGAGGTAATGCACTACTAGTAGGAGTTGGAGGAAGTGGAAAGCAGACTCTCACAAGACTGAGTGCCTTCATAGCCAATTGTGCTTTCAGCACTTTAGAGGTGAAGAAGAATTTCAACTAGAATGACTTCAGAGATAACCTCAAGAAGGCAATGACTAATTGATAAAAGCTTTTTTCAATGCTCCCTTGTGGAATTAAGGGAGAGAGGACGACCTTCCTCATAAATGACAACCAAATTACCAACGAGAGTTTCCTCGAAGACGTGAATAACCTTCTCAACTCTGGTGAGATCCCCAATTTATGGCTGCCTGAAGACAAAGACCAGATAAACAACGATCTTAGAAAAGCAAATTGTATCACTTTCATGATATTTCAAAGCAGCTGCTGAGAAGGGCATTTATGAAAATATCTATAACTTCTTCTTGCAGCGCATGAGAGACAACCTTCACATTAAAAACCCACAATATGATAAGGAAGACCAACTCTTCTTCATGAAGGTGTTGTGTGTGAACACAGCTTCGTCAGCACATACAAACTTCACGCTATCCCTCTCACACCTGAGCAGTGTAAATATATTTCAGATTATTATAATAAAATGGCTTAGTGAAGTCTATAACGCGCTTCACTCGATTCACAGTTTTGTACGTTATGCCATTTCAACGATAGATGTTTGCTACAGTCTACGGAGAGATCTTGAGATAAGGAAACTATCTATGGAAGATCTTCGCGCGCTACTCCAAACTGAAGTGCGCTTCGTGGCGAAGAGTTTGAGGATCAATCAAATAATTGATGTACACATCTTGAAACTTAGAAGTGCGATGAGGAACAGCTGCAACTCCTAACTTTCTCATCTGCAACTTTCAAATGCAAGAGTATAGTGTGGCACTCTCAACATTTTTGCGATGGAGTTGATGTTGAGAACTGGCTATTACTACTGATAAGGGTGACTACATCCATACCTTAGAGTCAAAATGAAACTGAGATAGGATGGATCATGTAGTTATTTTTGAGTAATTTCGCGTTTGACTCGCATGATTATAAGTATTAATAAAGAAATTAATTATACACAACTTATTTTCACTTTCTTATCATATTATGGGGTTTTTATTGTGCTCTGCCTTTCCCCAGTAGGAGAGTCATTCAGAATGCGAATCCGTATGTTCCCATCTTTGGTGAACTGTTGTGCCATTAACTGGATTAATGCTTGGCCTGAGGAGGCTCTCTTGAGTGTTAGTAAAAGATTTATTGAGAAAATTGACATCATTAAGGAGCAATAGCTCAAGGACAAGATTGCTCAGATGTGCGTCTATGTCCATCAGAGTGTCGAAGAAGAGTCTAATGTCTTTTATGAATCTCTTAAGAGGAAGGTCTACATCAATAATATAGTTATAAATTTGTGCTTTAATCACTCCTAAGAGTTATTTGGACCTCATTAAATCTTATCAGCTATTCTTAGCAGAGAAGAACTAAGAGCTTGTGGACCGCCGCACCACTCTATTCACTGGACTTTCCAAATTGCAAGAGACAAACAAGGAAGTGAATCGCCTATCAGAGGAACTGATAACTCTGCAGCCTAGTCTGGAGGTATCTGTGGTAGAAGCTGAACAGCTATCCAAGAAGTTAGAAAAGGACAAAATCGAAGCCAATAAGAAGAAGATGGTAGTCGAGGAAGAGAAGAAGATAGTTGACAAGCAAGCAGCTGAGGTCACTGCTCAATATGATATTGCTATGGCAGAACTAAACTCAGTGCTACCCATTCTGCAAGAAGCTGAAGCTGCTCTGGATACCTTGAATCCTAACGATATCACTGAGATCAAGAGTACCAAGTCTCCGAGTAAGGGTATCCTCAACACTATGATTTTGACATACATGTTGATGGAGAAGAAGCACGACTACAAGAAGGTAGAGTGGCCTATGTGCTAGAAGATGATGAGTGGAGGTTTCTTCGAGAAACTTAAGACCTTCAAGAAAGATGATGTGCCGGAGAGAGTAGTTAAGGCTATGGACAAGTTCCAGCAAGACAACCCTGACTTCACCCCTGAGAACGTGAAGAACTCCTCAAAGGCCTGTTACTCTCTTTGCAAATGGTGCCTTGCCATCGGTAATTACGCAAAGGTTGCTAAGGAGATAGAGCCCAAGAAGAAGGCAGTCGAGGAATCTCAGGCTAAGCTGCAGAAGTCTCAAGCTGAACTTAGTAAAAGGAGTTCAAGCTGAGGGAAGAGATGAAGAAGGTTGAAGACCTTGAGAGAGCTTTTATTGAGGTGAAGGATAAGAAGGACAAGCTGGAAAATGAGATTGAGTTATGTAGACAACGCCTTGGCAGAGCTGAGAAATTGACCAGTGGGCTCGGTAGTGAGCATGAAAGGTGGAAGGAAAATTTAGTTTTTTTAGATTAATATGACATTATTTAATTAAAACGTCGCTTTGTTGGATGTGAGAATTCGACAATTGGTTGGTGATGTATTCATTGCAGCAGCATGCATTTCTTACTATGGACCTTTCACCGGAGTATTCAGAGAGAAACTTGTGTGCAAGTGGGTAGACTAGTGTCTAAGTATTGAAATCCCCACCTCAGACAAGTTCAGCATGCCGCTTGTTATGGGTGATATTTGCTGATACATATTTTGAGTATGATCCCATGGAGATTTAGAACTGGAACATGAACGGACTTCCTTCTGACAGTGTTTCTATCAGCAACGGTATCATAGTTAAGTATGGTACTAGAAAGCCACTCATGATTGATCCTCAACAGCAAGCCACAAAGTGGATCAGGACCATGTACACTGATGAGATATATCTTTAATGATGCTATCATTTGAATAAAAGAACATAGCTAACTCAAAGGACATCGGCTAGCTCAAAATCACTCGTATGGGAGCAAAGGACATGATCAAAACTATGGAGCTCTGCATTAAAAACGGCTACCAACTTTTGATTGAGGATATGGGAGAGTACACAGAGCCTGCTTTCGAGCCAGTGCTCCTTAACCAGACTTTTAAGAGTGTTCATGGAAGAGAACAGATCAACTTCGGAGATTCAATTATTGACTATGATCCTCGTTTCCGCCTCTATATGACAACTAAGATGCCTAACCCTCACTACTTGCCTGAAGATGTTCATAAGAGTCACTGTTATCAACTTTCACTGTAACACAAGAAGGTCTGGAGCAGCAACTCTTAGCTGAGATAGTTAAGCTTGAGAACCCAGCTATTGAAATCAAGAAACTTGACCTCACTAAAGCCATAGTAAACGACTAGAAGAGAATGAAAAAGATTGAAGATGATATCTTGAATCAAGCTTGTAAATGCAAGCGACAATATTCTTGATGAAGAAGATCTCATTAACTTCTTGGAGAAGTCTAAGATAACATCGGCTGAAATTAAAATTGCGATGGAGGAGAACGAAGTTGCTCAAGTTGAGATAGAAGAGGCTCGTTAGAAGTATCAGATAGTAGCAGAGAGAGGATCCATCCTTTACTTCGTGATAGCAGATCTAGCTGGTATCGATCCTATGTATCAGTACTCTCTACTTTACTTCTTACGCTTACACAATCAAATTATCCAACAGAGTGAGAAGGCAGAAGATCAAGTAGAGCGAATTAAGATTCTCATGCGAGAGATTACTCAAGTAGTCTACAACAATATCTGCCGTGGTCTTTTCAACACTCACAAGCTTATCTTCTCCTTTATGATTGCCACCCGTATCCTTCTATAGAGCAAGGAAATAAGTATGGGAGAATGGAATCTCTTCCTTAAGGGAGTAATGATGGACGGCAACATCAAGAATATCAAGAACCCTGAATCCACTGATGTTTCAGAGAAGACTTGGAGATTTGTACTCAATCTCGAGTGTGCTAACCCAGTTTACGAGGGACTGCCTGAAAACATTACCAAAAATTACAAGGAATGGAGAGCCTGGTTTACAGCTAAAGATCCTCAAAACATTCCTCTGCCAGATAAATATTCCATGTCTTTAACTCTTAAACAATAAATGGGAAGAAAGCTTAAGTAGATTCCAGAAGCTGCTTATATTCAAGGCTTTCAGAGAAGACAAACTTGTCTTTAAGATGAGAGAGTTCGTTGAGAATGAACTAGGCAATCAGTTTGCCTATCCTCCTCCAGTCATAATGGACGAAGTTTTCAAAGACTCTGATAACAAGACACCTATCATCTATGTGCTGTCACCAGGAGCAGAGCCAACTGCTCTCTTCCTTAGATTTGCCAAGAAATGTTGTTTATTCTTATATATCCCGCATGAATATTTTAAACTAAAGGGTGAAAGCTTGGATGCCTACAGAATTATTTCTCTTGGATAGGGTTAAGATAAATTTGCTTTGGAGTCAATTGAAGTAGCTTGCAAGAATGGAACCTGGGTTCTACTTTAAAACTGCCATCTTTACAAGTCTTTCATGCCTAGGTTAGAGAAAGAGGTTCTTGACATCAATGAAAATTCTTATTTTATTTAGAAATGAATATTTTAACTCTGGAACCATTCACCAGGATTTCAGACTATTCCTAACTTCCATGCCATGCGACTACTTCCCAGTGTCAGTTCTTCAAAACGGAATTAAGATCACAAATGAGCCACCAAAGGGTATTAAATCTAACATCATTGGATCACTCACTTAGTTGAACGAGGATAAGATAGGTGGCTGCAAGAGAGATGTAGAGTATCGTACTCTCTTATTCTCGGTATGCTTCTTCCATGCAGTCATTCAAGAGAGAAGAAAGTTTGGTCCACTTATTATAAAGATGATAAAAATTAATTTAATAACTTGGATGGAACATTAGGTATGAGTTCAATGAGAGTGACTTTGAGACGCAACCACTGTGATGAAAGGACAGTTAAACGATGAGTCAGAGACCATCGTGTGGAAATCACTTCAGTAAGTTACTGGAGATATTGTGTACGGAGGCAGAGTCACTGATGACATCGATAGAAGGACACTTATGATGATCCTCACAACCTTCCTTTCTGAGGATGTACTCACTCCAGGATACAAGTACTCTCCTTCATTTTTAACGTACATTTAAATTTATCTCAAAGCGGTGTTTATACACCCGTATAGCCAGAGGACACTCCTTTAGAGGGACTAATGAGAAAAGCTCGCTCTCTTCCTGATGTAGATAACCCAGAGATCTTTGGAATGAACGATAATGCAGATATCGCCTTCTAGCTATAGGAGTCTCTATCCATGATTGAGATTATCTTGTCTGTGCAACCCAGGACAAGTTCAGCAGCAGGAGCTGGAGGCAAAAGTCCAGACCAGATTATTGAAGAATTAGCTACTAAGATAGAAGCTGAGTTACCTACTCTTATCACAAGAGAAGGAGCTGCAAAGGATTTATTCCATCAGAACAAAGATTTATTTTGAATATCGAGTTCTTAACCTTATATTTCTAAGATGGGTTGCTTCCTTCTCTGACTACTTTCCTACTGCAGGAGATGGAGAGATTCAACAAACTGATAACTGTTATTGCTAAGTCACTAGATACCTTGAAAAAAGCCTTGAAGGGAGAAGCAGTGATGGGTGAAGACATCGACCGCATGTACAAGAGCATGCTAAATAATAAGGTGCCTGAGATGTGGGCTTTCCACGCCTACCCCTCTCTCAAGCCACTATCAAGTTAAATTTTTATTGACTTGTGTATTATCTGACAAATGGTATAAAGTTGGATTGATAATATGCAGCAGAGAGTTGAGTTCTTGAAAATGTGGCTCCTCAAGGGAAAGCTAGCTGCCTACTGGCTGCCTGCTTTCTTCTTCCCACAAGGATTCTTAACAGCTCTGCTCCAAAACTACGCTAGAAAGTATTCAATTGCTATAGACGCCCTTAACTTTATTTATGAAAGTTATTCTTTTATCATGTTTTTAACTTTGGATTCCAATTCTAGACTTTCTACAAGATTGAGGAAGTTGATACTCACCCAGGAGATGGAGTTTTCTTCTATGGCTTCTTCATGGAGAGTGGAGAAATTAACCAAGACACTCTGTTGTTAGAAGATGCAGGACCTGGCTAGAAGTTCTCCGTCGTGCCTATGATTCAATTCAGACCTGAGAAGGATCAATATATTTAGTATGTAAAATTCAATAAACAATGAGTAATGATAAGTTGCAAATATTAAGGATCACAAAATGTCGGAGAAAGACTTCTTGTGCCCGATGTTCAAAACCACTGAAAGAGCGGGTACTCTCTCAACCACAGGTCACTCAACTAACTTCGTTATCATGGTGGAAGTGCCTTCCAGGAAATTACCTAAGCACTGGGTCCTTAGAGGTAAATATTCTTAAAATTCTAATTATTCTTTATAGGTACTGCTATGTTCTGCCAGCTAGACGACTGATGATGATTTTGCTGCTTATTCTGAAACGCATTACTATTCTATATTTGGAGTTATTAGATATTATTCGCAAGTTATTAAGACTCTCTATTCATTATTTCCAAGTTATTTAATTCAATCAAATTACTCATTTACTGATTTAATGTCCAAATTAAACATTAAATAAAAAGATACAAGGAAAGGAACTATTTTAGAAATTAATTGTGTAGTGATATAAACTTCTTCTCATTCTGCGAACTTAATGCATCTCGTCTCCTTGTGAGTCTCTCCACACTTAAGGCAACAATATCTTAGTCCACACCTTGTACACTAATACCTGGACATGTAACCACAAACAGAGCAAAAGAATCTACGAGGGAATTTAAAATTAACCGATATCTTATTTGAATGTGAATTTGCTAGGCTTAGCCGCAACAGTGAGATAGTTCTAGAAATTCATGTATTGCTCATTATCGTAGAATTCTTAGTAAAATACCTTTGCTAGATCCAACTTGCCCCTCTATCCCTTCTTACCCACATTATCTTTTGAGATATTTGATGAAGCCATTCTCTATTGCATGAGCAAACTCTTTGAGAGGTCCTGTCCTTGAGACCTAGTCTTTCTTTAATTGCTTCCCCCTCCACTGCCTTATCCCTCTTTCTTGCCCTTCTTTCCCTTAGCAGTTCCTGACTGTGCTTTGGAGTTGTCAAATAGAGTGTTTTCATCTTAATCTGAGTCAGAGCCAGCGCCTGCCCCTGCATATTCATCCCACATGTCATCATCTGCATTTCCTTCATCTTCTTCTACCTCTTTCAATGTCTCAAACAAGTTATCTGCCTCAAGTGCGTCTCAAATTTATTTCAATACATACATAATGCTCATTATATAGATAGCATCTATTCTATTCTACTGGATGATTCTTCTAGTTTCATCGTCTACTACTCTCATGGCTGAAGATAGCTTCTTCGTTCTGCTTGAGCTACGAGTTTTCTTCATCATTGCATACTGCTGCCTCCCTTCTTCCATTGCGCCAATTTAAACTTATAATTTATAATCATGCATTAAAAGTGAAGTATAATAATCCCACTGAAAAATAATTAAGCCTACTATTAAATTCAGTTAGAGCTATAATTAAGCCAAGTGTAATCAAATAAAATATGAAAGGTTAAGCAACACTGAATCATCACCATCCCTTGCAGAATCAGTCTTAGCAAGTAAAAGTGCATCAGTAAACTCTCCAGCTCTCGATAGATATGAGACATACTGTGCCCATAAAGTCTCCTAAGTTTTCTAACTCACTGCCACTCTAGGTGGGGAGGAGCAGCATAACACAAATAGTTCACAAGAGTATAAGCCTTTTTCACCACAGTCACTCTATTCTCCCCTCTCTATAAACGCTATATATTCCCATGAGTCTTCTATAAATAACATAACTGCCGCTGCTGCTGCTGCTCTCACTGAAGTACCACCACCAAATTTTATCAAATAAGCGAACCTTCCTACTCATAAACAACTAAGGTCGCCTCATGCTTTTTAGCAAGACAAGCAACTATCAAATGAGAAACTTCTTCCAAAAACTATAGGGAACATGTAAAAAAACAAAATGACTATCAAAAATAGTAGCTATCAGATATAAGAGGTCATACATGCGACATCCATGCTAAATCAATCTTAGTTTCTCTAAACACTCTCAGCTATGAAAGACGCTAGTCCTTGAAAGAAGAATGAATAGGCAAACCAAAAACTACCTCAAATAGGCTAATAGAATAATTTTCTTAAGGAAAAGAAAAATTTGGAGGCTGTAATTCGGGAATATGGAAAGACAAGAGCTTTGTCTTCAGTTAAGAACTTTTATCGACATTTATACATTTAAGTATTTTGTAAACTGGGCTAATCTTCTTCTTCAACCACACTAGGAGGGAGAACTTGAACTTGGGAGATAAGTTCTCAAGAGCATAGATTCAAGCATCTTGAGAGGGAGTTAAACTTAGAGAGATCGACTGCAGCCATCAGACATCTTCAAAGTAGAGATATAAAACAATAAGATAATGACTCCGGAGAAGAGATACATCTCATAAATTTAGAGAAGTAATTATTATAAAGATAATTGCAAATGAAATGAAGAACTCATTTTTTGTTTAGTATTTAATAGGTGCACTTAAGTCCGTAGTCTGAATAAGGAAATCATATAGGTCTATATCCAACAGCTCCACACCAAGCATAATAAAAATATTTATACCTCTAATTTTCTTTCCAAATTTTTATAATTAATCCTAATATAAATCCAAAATTAACCGAGAAAGCTATATATATTTATCTTGTTAGGGTGTTAATTAGATTCTTTTGAAGCCAGCAGTTAGAATTGCACCCTTCTCATCTATGTTGTCTTTTATTCCAATCAAAAGCCCTTCTAAAGCCCTGTTAGTGCCACCTTCGTAAGCTTTGTGAGCTTAAAAAGCTTGACGCTTTACTTCATCAGGATCATAATGTGTAAAGTAGTTCAGTTCCTCAACCTACTTCATTAAAATTGTGTTAATCAAATTTTGATCATCCTTTCGAGGGTTTCTTCTGTGTAGTCTATTACCGTTCGCTTTTTGGTTTTAAAGTCAGATATTATCTTCCTCAAACTCTGCTTGGCTATTGACATTAAAAGCAATATAGATACTCTAAAATGAACTTTCAAGAATAAGATTTGAAGAATGAATAATGAAATAAACTGGTGCAAGTTCAAGCATATCAGTTATATAAGGCCCTATGATCTTGACTTTCTCTCCTATTCTAGGCTTAAGTTGCTTTGATAGGTTCCAGCAAGGCAGGATTCCTCTTTACTGTTCTCTGGTGGAGCCCTGAAGGCCCAGTTTCCTGTAGGAAATCTTTAAAGTTCCTTTGGAATACTGCTATAGTGCCTTGCTTCTTCATCTTGCTCAAAGCTGTAAGTAGATTCTTATCATGTGTATTTTTGAATTGCTTGAAGAAAGAATTATTGCTTTACTGCACTGATCCGTGCGTCTGCTGAGACTTAGCTTGAGAAAGAGCATCATCTTAAATTTAGATTACTCATTTTTATATTAAAAAGAAGATTACTATTGTTTAAGCAATTCGTAATCAATCTATATATAACATTTTAGATGATCTCTACTATTGAGAAGATGTTTGTTTCTGTCTGATTCGCCATCCCATTCATCATCCTTTTCCTCAAAGATCATGATAGCTGAACTATCTTTTCATCTATAAGGCATTTCATTGAGAAGAGATACGCAAATTTAATGAAGAGCACTTAAAACTTCCCCAGACAGATTAATAAGAAGAATCCACTTTAGGGCAGCCAAAACCTCAATACTTTAATCTCCTCAGAAGCAATCAATAGGCTGAAAGATAAACAGAAATTAACATTTTATAAACTTAATTTTAAAACTTATTAAAGAAAACTTTGGAGAAAGGACCGCACTCAGTTTCAGAAACTATCTAAAAGGTAAGTTGCAGATAGAAAGATATGATCCACAACCCAGAGCTAACCTGAATTAGCTCAGAAGCTCAACCTCAGTCCGAATAGCAACCCATCATGGACAATATATGTATTGTTTGTTTTTGGATTGAAGAGGAAGATTTTAGCTAAAAGAAACTTGAACTGCCTCGAAACATTCAAAGAGAAAACCAATTCAGAAGAACTGCCTCCTTCAAACGCATAAATTGGACTTTTCTGAGAGATACCACTTTGTTTTTATTTATTTAGATAACGTTGAAATAAAATCGTTCTAGCAGGCAAAGCATCAGGAGAGAAAAGAAATAAAGCAGAGTATAGAGCAGTAGGTAGATAGATATGCTCAACGCAGCGTGGACTAATTCATTATGGACAAAGAGTATGAAGTTTTCGATGATCAAGATAGATAAATAAAAATATAATTCACTTAATCTACAAGATAGATAGGACCACCATGAACTCTCAAATAAATATGTGATGACAAAGAGATAGTGCAAGATTAAAACCAAGAAGAATCTGATAGAAGATAGGAGAATGATACTTGCAGGCTATTGAAAAATACATGCTTTCTAAATCAAACAAAATCTCTAAACTCTAAAACGATCAAGAAATTCTCAATCACCAAAATTTATTGCAAATACATGATTTATAAATTACAAAGACATTTTTAAGCGAAATCTTTTCTAAGAACTACCCTCTCCAAAATAAATTTCCACTCGACCATTTAAATGCTAAATATTATTAAATTGAATTAAATCAAAATCTATATGGATTTTGAAACTATGATCTTATTTATTTTGGGTTTATTGTTTTCTAAGTTGAATAATTCTAAAGGGTTTGGTGGGAGTTCACACAGAATAATCTCTAGTCCTGTAGAAGACTCTACCTTATCCCTTACTCAAGGACAGAGTAAACTTCAGCAGCAAAACAAGATTATTGGAAAGCTCTTCAATGAAAGTAAGGACCTTACTCAGATGCAGCAGCTTGCCAGCATCTAAGAGACTTCTTTATCAGATTCCAAGGATCACTCATAAAACAACAACATGCAGAAGAGTTTCTCTTAGAATTTCTTAGTCAAGACTCTGGACAACTCAAAGAATGAAACTTAGCTACTTCTCGATTACATTTCAAAGTGCTTATAGTGCGTTTATAGCTGATTTGAGAAGATTGAATATTATTATATATCTAAAGGCAGAAATGGAGGCTTCAAACAAGACAACTCTCACGCAAGTGAGCACCTTTATAAGAACTAAGCAGGAACTCTATGAAGCAACTGTGATAAATGGCTACTTCCTCCCAAAGCTCAAGAGTAAATCTGTGACTGAGTAGTACTTAATGGGAGTCATCGCTAGCAAGATATGGTGCCCAAAGTATGATGAGATCCGCCTGCTGCCTTGCCCGCGCCCTCCAACAGTAGAGGTACTGTTTTCCAAGCTTAAAATTAAATAAGTGGCCGAGAGAGACAAGAGGGTCCTTGGAATGGATGAGTAGCATCTTCCTGATAAAGCTTTGAGCTTGGCTATGCTGTCATCCTTCAAAGCAGCTGATGAGATCTTCAAGAAAGGATACGAGCCTCCCTCCAAAACTTCTTCGGATTAGAGTTTTCGTACAGTGGATCTGCAATGGAATTTCCTGGAGGGACTCCCAGTCTCCAAGGCCAAGAATAAATCACAGAGGCTTTCATTCATCAACTCCAGCAAACAGTCAATGAAGCTCCTCAGGCTCAAGGACAAGAGGGCCAAGCTTGAGCTACAGCTCGAAAAAGAGAAGAAGTTTATGGAGGAGCGTAAGAAGCAAAGGCAGGGGCGATCGAAGGGAAGGCACTTCACTGCATCTGTATTTGGGCAGCCAGAGGTCAATGTAAGGATGAACGAGATCAGCAAGTCTCCATAGAAAAAGTGAGTGTTCACACCATGTGCCCTCGAAGGGAGTGAATTAGAGTTTTAATGTGTGAGTTAGCCAGTTATTTCACCTTATCATTATCCTGATCTGCGACTAGTTGCTTCAACTCTTCGACCAGCCCTGCCTCTCCTTGGAGGAGCTGTTTGGTTCGACACACTACTCTGCGTCTCCATTCCTGCTTTAACACGGCCCACAGTCTCTCAATCGGATTAAGGGCACAACTGAATGGAGGAAGGTAGGCCAGGCTCCTGTCACCTTGGAAGAGCTCCTTGACCTTCTGGCTCTTGTGGACGCTCAGGTTGTCCATGACCACGATGCAGTTGGAGGGAGCTACCAGGAGGAGGCCAAAGAGAAAGTCTGTGAAGTGGCCGACGTTGTTGCTTCCTGAGAAGATGTGATAGTGCAAGAGCCCTCGCTTGGCACTGATTGCCCCGATAATGGTAGCGGAAGCCCCGCGCACATTAGGAATTGAAACTGACATCGTACGTTTTAGCCAGGTGCGCTTCAGAAACTGCCATCTATGGAATGAGGACTCGTCAATGTAAATTATCTCTCGCCCCTCGTACATCCACCTTGTTACCTGGATCGCGAATTGCTGTTGCTTGTCCTCTAACTCGCGTTATCTCTCACCCTTGCGAATGTAGGAGTAACTGGCTGAGCGGAAGTATACTTAGTTCCGATGGAAGAGCTTCATTAGGGTAGCGGGACAGACACGAGGTGCTCCGTATTCCTTCTAGTAGAAGAATACACGCTCCCTCAGGCTCATGTGGGCTGTCTCGATAAGGTGTTTGACAGTCGTAATTCAGTCCTCGATCTCTTGGGAGATCTTCCTCTTCGCCATTCTCTTTGTTCTGCGCGATTCGTAGACAAAATATTTCACTTCCATCTCTGAAACCTATCATCTCAAAATTGTGTTTGGCAAAGATTCCTAGTTATTTGGCCTTAAGCTGTAGAATGGAGAATGATATTTCATCGCTATTAAAAGAGTACATGTTTCGGAGAAAAATATCTCAAAACCAAAGCTGCTAAATCAGAAAAAGATTAGTCATTTTTAAAAATTCGCATTTTTGGTCGAGCTTCTCCTCTTTGGTCGAATAGAAGAAATTGTTTAAATTGCATTTAAGCTCTATGAAAAATGGGGGATCATTTTTTTGGGGTTTATTTTTTAAGGTAACAAAAGGGTTTGGTGGGAGTTAAAAGTTTTGGAAAAGATTGTTTTCCTTATGAAAATTCATCTAAACTTATCTCTTAATGGTGGATTTAATTTGCTCTAAGTTTTATCAGATTTCGGAAGTTAAAAAAATAACATAGAAGACTCTTAAATTTTTAGTCAAGATTGACCTTCTAAAAAATCAGCTGCTAAACGATATTTTAAATTAGGACTTAAATTTTAATTAAGATTATAAAGTGCAGCTAAAGTTAGAGTTTGTTGGGTGTTGGACCAAAAGCTCACTTGATGCAGAAGTCTTACCCCACCAGGAGGTAGCACTATGACGCATAGTGCTACAAGATGCTAAAGCAGCAGCTGAAAGAAATTCATATAGATCAAAATACTTCGAGAGTTATTAAAAATCTATTATTCATTTATGAGTAAAGTAGAGATATGGAGATGAGTAGAGTGTCTTAGAGACAGATCTCATGAGAGATCAAATTGTCAAGAAACTTGACTACATGCTTGAGTAAACAATTTTGCAAGATCTCCCTCAAATCATGGATAGTCTAATTTTAAGATGTTTAAAACTCTAAGTTATGATTGAATATATAGTCCTGAAAAGTCACCAATGAAACAAACTAAAGAATAAATTGTTGACTAGGACAGTTCAGCTATTTTTGCCAAGCATTTTTATTAGCATACAATTTTCAATAAGAAGTAGTTTAGCAAATTATAATTAAATAACATGAAACAAACTCTCTTTTCCAAGCAGAGTTTTAGAAGATTAAAAATTTAAAAATAAGTGCATACACTCAGGCTCTTGGAACTGATACCGGAGGGTGAAATGAAGATGATAAGACCTACTGTCAACAGATGGAATTCAGACTACGGAGTTCATAAGTACTTTTTTAATTACTATTTTATGGCTTAGGAATATTGGTGAAAATTAAATAGATAATAAAACTAACAAGATAGTCCAATCTGGAGTAGATTCCGATAAAATGGAGCAATTAGAGCAGCAAGAACAAATATGCATAATTCAATGTAAAAAAATGGATTTGAATGATACCACTCGCGAAGTGTGGGAGGCTCTTCGGGTGGATCAGGTGGAGTAGTGGGATCTGGTGCTCTGTCCCTGGCTCTTTTAATTTATTTAAAGAATACCGGAGGTTCAATCAGAATTCCAGCTGCTTGGTGTGGAGTAAAAAATAAAATTTATTAAGCAAATAATAAAAATGGTAAATTATTTTCACGAAATAAAATATAATAAAAGATTAAAACCTAAACTACCATATTTAATAAATATGCACAGACTTGCTTTTGGTACCTCTGGATAAAACTCCTGCTATGGGGACATGAAAAATCCTTACGACCACTCGCGATAACAATTAAAATTAGTCTCGATTTATAAGCTAAATATTAGTATGGACTTAAGTGCTCACACTACAGGGATTCTGTTGGACCAATAGCAAGTTGCGTAGACGACATCTTATTTGTGAACATTTTTAATTAATTTAAATGATAAAGTATAACTGAACGGCTACGTGAGCAATACTTTTGAAAATGAAGATAAATTAGTATCTAATTAGTAGAGAGATCTATCGCAGCTTAAAATTGGAATCTTAAGAAACTTTATCTCAAGCAAAGACTTATGTCCTAATGTTAGAGATACCTTCTTTTCAACTATAGAGATACTTCAAAAATAGGGTGCTAAAATAGAGATAGTTGATATAGTAAAAGAACAAGTCACTCCATTTTAAGGTGAACAATATAAGTATGATGAGGAGAATGATCATTTGTCTAGATAGTTTATCAAATAGACTCTTTCTATATCAGGGGGCATATTGAAGGGAGATTTTTATAGTAGAATTAAATATTTTCTTATTTCTTGTAACTCTTGAGCTAGAAATTGAAGTGTGAAATTACTGGACCTGAATTAAGGCAGCTATTTCAACTTGATGAAGCATCAGAAAAAGATGAATTATAAGATTATGTTCGTGGGATTCTTCATGAGTTCGATTTAAAAGAATCAGCTCTTAAGCAATAAATAAAGTTGATAGAAGCCACTTAAGAATAAAAAAGACTTCAAATGTTGCTCATAAGAAACAAGATTGATGCTTTAGTTTATCCTACTACAATTACTCTACCACATAAATATACTGACTTGAGGACGGATTCAAATGGCTTTTTGAAGCAATTGATAAATAAAGTAAAAAGAATTCATAATTAATTAAGTTATATTATATTGATTGGAAAGGAGGAAGTATTCTAACTAGATTTCTCAATATAGAATCAAATTTACGCATCAGTCGTCAACAGTCCTTGTGTGACTTTACCTGTTGGAAAGAATAAATAATCGTAAAATGATGCAATTCCTATTGGATTTGAGATATTGGTTAAATCAAATTTATTTTAATAAATTAAAAGCATAGAAGAAAAAAAATAATATTTTACCCTAAATTTTAAATAAGGTATTTATTGCGTATTTAACTTATAATAATGGGAGCTACAAATAATGACATCCAAATCCTAAATATAGCAAAATAAATAGAATAAATAACTCAACAATTTTGAGCAGTCAATAAATTATGTTATTAAATTGAGTATATCTCTTTGACTGTAAATGAAAATTAAATGTTAATTTTATATATTCAGAAATAATTAATATAATTTGAGAAATCATTGAAGATTCTACAGATTTTTTAAATTATTTGATAAAGAAAATGTGGATCCAAAAACTGCGATCTAAATATTTGGCTTTAGTAATCCTAGATTATTTGGAATATTATCAGGATTAGAGATTTCTTTGGGAAACTAGCAAAAGCTACAGGCAATTCCTTATTGAGAACTACGATAAAATAACATACAATAAAAAGAGGAGACTCAACAAAAATTTAAAGATAAAACACTTATTTTTTTTTAATTTGCAAGTTTATCAGATGAGTCTATTGGATGACATGGATTATTATGCTTTAAAACTTTCCAAAATGAGATAAGATATATGTGCTTTCTATTTTGTTGAGAAGCGATCCAGCTGGGAGCATCCTTCATTTCTTCCCTCCAGATGAAGATTTCGAAGTAACTTAATTAACCAACAGTTTGTTTGAGTAGCAACAAAATAAATTTATCGTCCATTTTTTCATCAGTATTTTAAGAATTAATACTGGGACCTTAATCTGCATAAAATAATAATTGACTTCTCAAAGTTAGAGAATTGAAAGCATTTTGAATAGATGAATGAAGCACTACTGATATAAGCTACTTACTTTTATTGATAATAGATAGATAGATTTATGACAGTGAAGATGCACCAAAAACAACAAATTAAGGATAATTTTAAAGAATGTATTTAAATTGATTATATGCTAATTAATTTTTCTTCCTGACTATAAATTAAATTTATTAAACAAATGCAGAACCAAAGAAATTAGTTTCTAAAATTAGAAAGGAGGACAAGGAATTCATAAAGAAGAGGACTTAATTTAGAAAAATAATAAGCTTGGAGATAAAATACCTAGTGAGAAGTTATCCAATAAATCCTGTCTACCTTCCAAGATAATATTTTAAGATATTTTGCTGTTATTTTAGAGACACGACCTCTGTTCTTTTAAAAGTTCAAAAAGTTTATTCTGCCATCTTCAATCCATTCTTTCATTCCCTAATCAAAATTAAATTTTTGGAGGGGACTTAAATCCATTCCAATTATTCCAATTCATTACTTCCTGTGCTAATTGAATTTGAGGACTCCTATATTTATATATATCTTAAATTCATTTAAGATACCTTTCTAACCTATAATTATTCAATTAAAATAAATGAATAGCTTCACATTATAAAACTAGTTCTCTTGAATCTTTTTGAAGAGTTTTCTCTTTAATTCTAGATTATTTTTAAAACATATTCTCATTAGTTTTCGATAATCCAGATAACTTAGGATATGAATAGCTCAGTTTGTTAAAGTGAATTATTATTGCAATTTATTGCAACTTAAAAATTACTTCGGCTTTTATTTTACATATTTTATTTTTACAAGAAATATAAAGCCTTTATATCTCTCATAGTAAATGTTGATTTAAAATTATGATAATTATTTTGCGTCATTTAATAATTGCAGATCTAAATTTAATGCCAAATTTCAGCCCCTTTTTTTCTGAATAGAACCTTAATTTAAAATTAAGCATCTTAAGCTTGACTTAAATTTCACCTACGGTGGACTAGAAAGCACTATTCGTACTATTATTGCTTTTATTTTTATGGAGAAATCTGTTGAAATATTTTAAAAAGAGTTTAATGCATTTAAATCAGCTGAATATTTAATTACTTTGAAATTAAAGAAGAAAAGTTTATTTTTATTATTT
>JAJKFJ010020694.1:0-42715 GCA_027382625.1 Tetmemena sp. SeJ-2015 | reverse complement strand
TTTAAATAAAGATAAATTATTTATTTTGCTAATTTAAATCTTAATAAATCTTAAAATCATACTTTTTTATTTATATAAAAATAAAACTATCCAGTTCATGTGTAGTAGTAATTTATCTAATATTCTTAAACAAATTTAAAGTTAAGTTACTTTCCTAAAAATCAAATATAAATAAAAATAAATAAAATTATTTTGCTTAAAACAAAATTAAAATTTTATTTTATGAATAATTATAGTAGTAGACTTAATCTCAATTAATGAACAATTTACCACCAACAGATTTATAATTTAATCAACTCACAGAAGATTTAAATATGACTTGAATCAGAGCACTATAACTTTTTTACTTTAATATCTTAATCTATTTATAACCTAATTGCAAATTATTCAAAGAAGGATTATATTTAATTAAAAAAAAAAACTTAAATTAAAGATTAAATTAAAAAAAGTGAAAAAAGAGACATAAAATTATTGTGGTTTATATATTATAAAGGTAATTGTTAATATTTTTAGACGCACTTTAAAAATAATTGCCATTACAAAAAATTTTAGGCATCATTCTCATTAAATTTTGGCTTTTTAATAAAATTTAAAATTTGGAAAAATACGGGAGCATTTAAAAGCATTTAGGAGAGAATTGGCATATTATATTTCATTGGTAATGTGATATATCTTTAGAAGATACCTTCAATTCATAGTTTGAATCCCTGCTCGAATTAATCAAAAAGTTTTTCGACAGCATGATTAATCCAAGTTAGAAATAGCTCAACTTAAATATATAGTTATTTTAAAAATGGAACAATTCTTATACATTTTGACCTATCAAAAAATAAGCAGATATTAGAGGGGAATTGGATAAAATATACAAGATTATTTTTATTTATCTATATTTTATTTGTGATGAAAGATAAGAAGAAGGGAAAATGACAATATATAACAATAGATTTACTGGGGTTGGAACTAGTACTTTAATTAAATAATGTTAATCGTGTGTAAAATATTAATGTATGAGCTCAGGATCAGATAATAAAATAATATTAGTTTCAAAATTAAAGCTTAAAACTTAAGAGGACATAAGATTAAAGGTTATAGGATCAGAATAATATCTATAGGCTACTACAAGAAGAAACTTTTTCCTTCTCCATCACTCCATATTTTTAAAAAAATTTCTAAGATAAGTTATTTTTGGAATCAGGAAAGTCTGGTTCAGTTGTTCTTACTTGTGCGCCTTAATGTTTATTTAAAGGAGTGTGAGATATTTTAACTCCACACTACTCAATATCTTCCAGCCCCTGATGCTCTGAACCACATTCTTCTAAGATAATAAAGTGCTTAAAGTAAAGTCTTTGATATTTCTATTGGGAGGAGTGGGTTGAGTAAACTTTAATTATCTCATTTAAATGAATTGTATTAAATTTGACTATAGATGGTAAAGGACTTTGGCTAGGATGAGGATGTGCTCCACTACGATGAGGGTGTGAGCCACTATGTTGAGGATGTGAACCGCTATGAAGTGGGTGTGAGCCGCTATGAAGTGGGTGTGAGCCGCTATGTTCACCTGATCTGCTTGGGCGAGGCAAGAAAGAACCAGAAGGTCTTGGCTTGTCATTTTTTTGCAATAATGAATTTTATGATCCCGAGGAGAGAGGGTGGGAGGAGCCCGAGGGTTTTGGATGCTCATGATCGGATTATGATGGCTTTGGAGAATTTAATAAACTATTGAATCGGTAACATGTCCACTCTTTTTGGTCGTGTGAGTTATGGGTTTCTTGGTAGTGGTCGTGACAATCTTCTTGGTGGTGGTAGTTACTACCTTAGTTGTGGATACCTTCTTGGTGGTTGCTGCGGCTAGGTTATTCTTCATATCTCAAAAGAAATAAGAATTATATATTTTGAATTTAATTTGCATGAAAATCAATTTTATAATAAATTGATGACAATACAAAGGTAAATAAAATAAAAGAGAGGGATGAAAGTGATCTAGAGAATAATTTAACTTCAATTTTCATAATTTTTTCTTCGCTATCCATTTTAAATTAATCAATAACTATTCAAATAAAAAATTAATTCCTTCATTTCCAAGGGGAGGCAGCTCAGTGGATGCGTAGACTGAACTGCTGATAAAAACGAGCACTGAAAGTGCAAGACATAAGATCAAATAAAACATATTATCATTATAATTATTTTAAGATCTTTCTCATTTATCTCTTAAAATATATTATTATTGTCCACCTAGTAATAAAATACATTTTTAAGATACAATAATAACTTTAAAAATTGGAGAAATAATTAGCGCATAAGTTTTTATAATCTTAAAATAAAAATTTATACATAAACCTATAAAAGGAAAATATATTTCTTAATTATTCGCTAATTAATTGCTTTATAAATTTAAAATAAGAATAATGCTAAACCAATTGGCTGCTTATATATCATTTAACGTTGCTAATAAATTAATAAAACTTAAAAGAAATTCAATAATAAATAAAATTATTAAAAATATATCAAATTCCATAATTAGTGAAAATATTTTGATCTAATATCTTTTTACAAATCATTACTCTTAAAATATATTCAACAAAATTTAATAGCTTAAATACAGTTTTAGCAAACATTATTGCCCAAATTTTATTAAGTCTGAAATTATTATATTTAAAAATTATTAAATAATGGAAGTTCAAATATTTATCTTCGAATTAATTATGGTATAAACTGTGTTTTTAAATAAGATTTTAATCTCTATATATATATTTATGTTCTAAAAATCTTTTCATTCATTTTGTTATGATCAGTTCAGCTAAGATTTCAAAAAATTTTGAGTTTCCTTCTGTAAGGCTTGGACGAAGGAAGTCTGATCACTACTCAGTCATCCTAAAAACTCGTATTGTAAGCGCACCTTGTCGGCCAAGAACTCATTATCTAAGGATTTCTTAACCAACTATTTATTGTGAAAATCATTATAAGGAACATTCACTTTTAGCTGCATTATCAAAATTTGAGTCAAATTCTCTAAATTTGTGTAAGGACTCTATACACTGGCCACTTCCAGTAAAACCTGTACCCAGTAATGAAAAATAGAGGCTGAGTTTAATATATCACAAATTTAAAATAGACTAAGTCTAAAAAAGTTTTTAATTAATTCTAAGGAAGTAAATATCTTTCAAATCTTCTGAGAAAAAAGAAATTAATTAAAGTATTTTAGCCAATTTTAAGTTTTAAAGATTATATAATTGCTAATGTGCTCAATATATTAAAGTCTATATATTACCTAAAATTAAAAGTATAGGTTCTTATTAAATCTGACGAACGAAAAACTCCCAAACTATTAGATCAGATAAAGCTTACATCACTTTACTTCTATAATACTTTAACCCTACTTAATTTATTTATACTAAAGATATTCTTCAAGCAAACAAATTGATGCACCATCATTCATAGTAATAACCCAAAATTCATTTTTATTTATTTAGCTGAATCAGGATTTTGGACATTCTCATAGAAAATAATTAAGAGTGAGAGACTACTATTTGATAAAAGATGTTAAATGCTTTCAGAAATAATTTATGATACTAAAGATTAAAATAATGAACTAATCGCGAAACCAATTTAGAGAGGAAAGAAGAGATAAAAAAGCAATTTTCAAAGAGAGAAAACATTTTAAATGCTTATTAAATTCGCACTGAGTGCAATCCTTATACCTGTCTGTTGTTAATATTATATTCAAAGTGCATTTAAGAAAGCACGACTGACAATTTTCAATTCGTATTTGTGCCATAATTAACAATTTACCGCCAAAAGATATATAATTTAATCGATTCACATAATATTTAAATACATTTTGAGTGACACAAAAATACTTAATATAAATATATTGCAATCTATTTCATTTTTTAGGAATAATTTATAATAATTTTAAAAATAATTTTTCTAAACTATCACCTCTTTTCTCACAATAAGATTTTGAGTATAATAAAATGGTGGGATTTGTCTAAAAATGTTTTAAATTTAAAATATTACATTTAATTCAAGGTAACTATTAAATTTTAACTTTCAAATTTAATAATCCACAACATATTAAAATGATTGCAAGAATAAGCTCATACTTATTTATAGCTTAAGTTATTTTAGATATGGAAGAAAATTGTATATATTTAACTATCCAGCAATAATCAAATATTGATGGATAATAATATGATTGTAAAAGTTACAAGAGGACTCTTTATATATTTATTTTTATAAATAATTTTGTGGTGAGAATGAGTAAAAAAGAAGGGATAATGACAATATAAACAATAGATTTACTGGGGTTGGAACTAGTGCTTTAATTAAATAATGTTAATTGTGTGAAAAGTTAAAGTTTTAGCTCTGGATGAGATAAGAAATAATATTGGTTTAAAATTAAAGCTTAGAATTTAAGTGGACATAAGATTAAATGTTATAGATCAGAATAATATCTATAGGCTACTACAAGAAGAAACCTTTTCCCTCTCCATGACTCCTTATTTATAAAAAAAATTATCTTAGTTATTTATTTCAGGAATCAGGATGGTTGGGTAAAGTGTTCTTTCTTTTACGCCTTAATGTTCATTTAAAGGAGTCTGAGCCGACAGAACTCGATAGTGCTCAATATTTTCCAGCACCTGCGGGTCTGAACCACATTCTTCTCAAGATAAAAAAGATATACTTAAATACACTTTAGTGCTTCTGTTAGGAGGAGCAGGTTATATAAACTCAAAAGTATCTCATTACAAACTAACTATTTATAATCAAGTTTAGAGGGGAGAGGGCCAGTTGGGTAGGGGTATGAGCCGCTAGGAGGAGGGAATGGCATGTCGTTATCATCATCGCCAGATCTGCTAGGGCGAGGCAAGAAAGAGCCTGAAGGTCTTGGTCTGTCGTCACTGCCTGAAGGGAAAGGAGGGTGGTGATCAGATTATGATGGCTTGGGAGAATTAAAAAATATTTGGAGCTGTGCCGTGTCCAATCTTTTTGGTAGTGTGGGTGACTGGCTTCTTGGTGGTAGTAGTTACAACCTTAGTTGGATTTTTTCTCTCTGTAGCTATGGACGCCTTCTTAGTGGTTGCTGCAGCGAGGTTATTCTAAAATCCAAATAGAAATAATAATTATATATTTTGTTAGTTATGTTTTATGAATGACTTTCATATTTAAATTAGTATTATTGGATATTTTAAACAATTTGAAGATAAATAAAACAAAGAGTCAAATAATCATTATATAAAGCACAATTTATTACTCTCTGCACCAATTTTTTTAAAGCTTAACTCAATCTGGGTAATAACTATTCTAAATAATTAAAGTATTCCTTCGCCGCCAAGAGGAGGTAGCTCAGTGGATGCATAGACTGAGGTGCTGATGAATACGAGCACTGTAAGTGCCAGGCACAGGATCAAATAAAATATTCATCGTCATAATCATTATAATATGTTTAAGATCTTTCTCATATATCTCTAAAAAAATATTATTATTCTTCATCATATAATTAAAAATTGCATAAAAAGTATCATTTCACATTTTTTAAGTTTATTAGAAATGTATTTAATTAGTTATAAATTATTATTCTAAATGGGATAATTAGTTGCATTTTAAGCAATTAAATGTAAGTTAAAATCACAGATAAATAAAATAAGATAATTTATTGAGTTTAAAATAGAATTAAAGAATAATGCTAGACTAATTGCATCCTTATATATCATTAAACATTCCTATCAAAAGAAATAAATTTAAATAAAATTTAAGTAATAAATTAAAAATAAGTTGTATAGTTTTAGGAAACTCACAAAATTATTAAAATTTTGCAAATGATTAACAGAAGCATATTGCTTTTAAAATTATTAGTCGTAATTTAATTTAACTCAAGGAAGTAATCTTAAATAAAATATTTTAAAATTCGATTTTATCAATAATTATAGGCCGAAATTTATTGGAGATTATAACTCTTAAATTAAATTATTTTCTAATTTCAAGTTTCTAAATTGGTCTTTGATTTTAATTGATTGTTTTATTAAATATCGCTTTGCAAATATTTGATTAGCCATAAAAAAATTTAATATTGGTATCTATTCATTTGTAAGTATTTTTATATCCTTAACTACATTTAAAACTGTATAACTAATTATTCATGAATACGGTATATCAATAATTCCCAACTGCGGGGGCAAGAATCCATATAAAAAAAGGGTATAATCAGTTTTATTATACCTAAGAAATTTAAAAGAAAATCGTCAAGCCCTGGGAGAAATACAAACAAAAAAAATAACTTGAAGCTAGAGATCTGAGGTTGAAGTGATATATATTTAACTTCTCATATATTTAAATTTCTTAATTTTTAATGGCTGTTGTCTTTCTTCCCCCATCTCCACAAATTTCTTTGCAAGTATCTTTAGGTGCTGAGTTTACTGTTTTTCGAAAGCATGAGTGAAAGGAGGGCGCCAGTTTGACTTGTCTCCACTCAAATGGAACTCTGCTATTTCAGTTGCTTGCTTGAAGTTGAAATGTTCTTGAACACTTTTGACACTTTGCTCTTAATTCAGCTTATCAAAATTATTTAGTACTCCACATACTCTCAGATATCTTTTTCATTGAACAGAGTGGAAAAGTTCCTTTTCCTTCCACTTGAGTTGAGAACAAGTCAAACTGGCGCCCTCCTTTCACTCATGCTTTCGAGAAACAGTTAACCAGCACCTAAAGATACTTGCAAAGAAATTTGTGCAGATGGAAAGAAAGACAACTGCCATTAAAAATTAAGAAATTTAAATATATGAGAAGTTAATATATATCACTTCAACTCTGATCTCTAGCTTCAAGGGTTATTTTTCTTAGTCTTTTATTTCTCCCAGGGCTTGACGATTTTCTTTTAAATTCTTAGTTATATATTTTTTTAATGAAAATAATCATACATAAAAAAATTAAAATAAATGGAACCACTTTTTAATTTAAAAGGCATGAATAATTGCTAATGTGCCCTATTTAATAAGTGCATATATTGCTTTTAAATAGAAGTAGCTAGCGATTATCATGAAATCTATATATAGATCAAAGAAAACTCCCAAACTATCAGATGAGATAAAGGTCAAACATCACTCTACTTCTATAATACTCTTAATCTACTTAATTTATTTATACTAAAGATATTCTTCAAGCAAACAAATTAATGCACTATCAATCATTAAAAAATGCAAATTTTTTCGTTTTGTATTAGCTTAGTATATTTAAAATAAAATTTATTAACTGCACTTATTTATCTTGATAACTTATATAACTTGTAAGTAAATTTTACCGTAGTTCTAATTTATTGATCTGTAAATTTATATAAAATCTAATAACTTTAATGATTCTTTTTAAATTATATGATGTTGAGTTTTTAATGGTATGAGTGTTTTCTAATAAATATGTTGATAAATTCTCTAATTTTATTAATAGTTCTAGAATCATAGTCTTAAAAATCAGAATTCTTTGATGGTAAGCATATCTGATTATTATATCTCAGAATTTAAAGGAAAATAGTTGAAGCACACTAGCTCTTGTATTTTCTTTCTTAAAGATATCCCTTTAGTAATTTGGTTTGTCAAAATTAATAAAGCAAAAACTCTGAGATGATCTTAAAACAATTTTTTCACAAAGAATTAGTATTCGATATATCGCATTTAAAATATGCATTTATCTATCAATGGAAATTGAAATTATAACTCTCAGTAAGGAAAAAGAGTCCTAAACTAATTTGAATAAATTATTCTTTGCACCTTAAATATCTTATAATAGTGTACGGAAAATAAATAGTAAGAAAAAGAAGGGATTATGACAATAAAATAAATTAGAGTGCTGGTGTTGGAACAAGTTCCTTCAATCAATAGTGTTAATAGGATTAATAGGCTAAAGTATAAATAAAGGGATGAGATCATAAAATAATAAACGCAGAAATATTAAGGCTAAGAATTAAATAGATATAAGTGTTTTAAATGTTATAGGGCCAGAATAATATCTGTAGGCTAATAGTAGAACCTGAATACCTCTCCATGAACCCTTATTAAACAAAACTAGACATGCGTAAAATAATTTAGATGAATTATTTTAGGATTCAGGAGGGGTTGCAGGCGCTCTACCATATGCGCATTATATTCAATTAAGGTTAGCTGTGCCGACAGAAGTCGAAGCTCCTCAGAATCTTCCAGCACCTGCGGGTCTGAACCACATTCTTCTCAAGATAATAAAGTTATACTTATTATCTTTTTGTATTTCTGTTGGGAGGAGTAGGTTGCATAAACTCAAATTATCTCTTATCCGAAGTTAAACATTTTGTTTAAGTTTAGAGGGGAGAGGGTAAGAGCCGCTAGGAGGGGGGAATGGCTTATCATCATCACCCGATCTGCTAGGGCGGGGAAGGAAAGAACCTGAAGGTCTAGGCTTGTCTTCATTATCACCATCTTAGCCATCAGAAGGGCGAGGGAATCCTGAAGGTAGTGGTGGGTAAATTTTTTTTGGGGTGTTTTGTTAAAGGGTTTGGGAAAAAGTTTAAAAAAATAATTTTTAATGAAGAGGTTCCATTTCCACCCTTCTTAGTAGTGGGGACGTGGGGCTTCTTGGTGGTTGTAGTAACAATTTTCTTGGTGGTCGTGGTAGATGCCTTCTTAGTTGTTGCTGCAGCTAGGTTATTCACGCATTCAATTAAAAACTAGTTGGTTACAATTATATATGATGATTCTCGTTTTGAATCATCTTATTTAAGTAGATGGATTTATTAGATTTGGATACAATCTAACTACTTCAACAACTATGTTTTGTAACTTTAAATTTGTCATGATAAAATTTTATAGTTGAATATTATTCAGTCAATAACTATTCAAATAAGTAAAAATAGATGGAGGAATTTTGGTATTCCTTCGCTGCCAAGAGGAGGTAGGTCAATGGCTGCGTAGACTGAGCTGCTGATGAATAGGAGGACCGTGAGGGCCAGGCAAAAGATCAACAAATTTATATATTAAATTCATTAGATCTTTCTCATTTATCTCTTAAAAAATATTATTATTCTTCAGTAATCAATTAAAATGACCTTTTAAAAATAATTATCTTTTTCAAACATAATTATATTTATTAAGAAAATATATGGAATATTTTCATCATATTAAAATTATATAATTAAAATACACAATTTAAGGAGGAATTAAAATTCTTTTTCTCCTAAATTTAAATAAAATTACAGAGTAATGTTAGACTAATAGCATGCTTATATATGCTTAAAAATTGTTATCACAAGTAAATATTTAGAATACAAGTAATTAAATAAGATAGTGATTTTGTCCTAATTATAATGACTTTTTTTATTTTTTTGCTTATAATTATATTTTTAAAAGAAGCTTAAATTATTTTATAAAAGCAACTTCATAAAATATTTTTGCATATAATTTGAAGCATAATTATAGCTAAAATTATGTTGTATTTTAAATGAAATAGAATAGAATTATTATTAAAATTTAATTTGAGTATTATCAATTCTCTTTTTTGTTTTAAACAATGATTAAATGGAAAAGTTTAAATATGTAAAACTAAATATGAAAGGTCTTTTTCTGTTATCAAAGAGGATTTTTATAAAGTTTAAGGCCAAGTTCTGTCTTCAAAATTGAATAAGAAAATCAGAGGAAAAAATATTTTAAAATTAGTTAAAAGAAAAATATTAATTGCTATAGATGATTTAAATCATTAAAGGAAATCGAAATAATATTTGCGATATTTTTCTTCCAATTTTTAAATAAGTTCATGCAATAATTCCTAATGTGCCCTGTTTTCTTAAAGTGCATAAATTGCAAATAATTAAAAGTGACTATAGATTCTATTAAATCTAAAAATAGACTCCATTATGAACATTCAAACACACAGAATACACGAAGAGCTTACATCACCCTAAATATCCTCTACTCTTAATTAATTTATTCTCGAATCTATTATCTTAATTAATCAAGCATAATCAAATTAAAAAATATTAACTCAATAAATAAAACATTTAAATATTTCGAAATTTTAGCAATTAAACTCATTCCTTTTTTATTATAATTTATACATGAAAATGTCTAAAATCGCAGTTAATTTATTTAATATGTTTTTCAGAGTTTAATATGAGTTTCCTAAAAAAATAAATTACAAAAACGTTGCTTTTATAAAGAAATTAAATGGACACTTATTTTCAGTAATTATTTAGTTATTTTAATTAAAACTATAGAGTAGGAATGCTTGTTGATTGATGATGTGTTTATAATAAATTTGTTGAATAAATTCTCTAATTCATTAATAGTTTTAGGTTAATTGTTAATTAATTATAGAATCACGCTCTTAAAAATTTGAGCTCGTTGATGCTAATCATATTTGTTTAATTAGTCATCCAATATTGATTGGGTAGTGGCCTGAAACCATGATGACGAGAGTGATTACCTAGTTAGACTAAATTATGGGGTTAGGGAGCAGTATTTAAGTGACCAGGTATGGACGTTTTGAGGTGAATTCGTAATCAATACTTACCGACAAAATGTATGCAGGTTGTCGCAGGCAAGAACCATTTGCGACCTTTTCTTAGCAATGTCTCAGCTGCCTTTCTGTTCTCAGATAGAAAGAGGGATGAACTGATATCCAACTCATCCAAACTTATCATGGAGCATTAAGATGAGTTTATTGAGAATCACCCAAAATTATACACACATATATCAATAATTATTATATTAAATGCTTCTTCAGGAGTCGATGAAAAGGAACGCTGTACATTTCTTTTTACTACGAATCACTCTAATGAAGAATCACTTCCTAATTCACAAACCCCTCGAGACAATATTTTCAGTAAACTATAATCGTAATATCAAAACTAAAAATGAGTTCATTATATTGTAAGATGATGAGTTTATTCAGATTTTTCGCTGGCGGTTGAACCTATTCAATAAATTGATTTAGGCATAGTCGATGGATTTTATTATTACTTTGTTGAAATCCCCTAGAAAACTTGTCTAAATGATTGTTGGCACCTTCAAAAACCCAGCTATTTATTTTTCAAATAGCTTATATACAATAAGATTTGATAGCTTAGGCGTGTTCTGAGTTGAAATTAGGAGTATTTGTTAATACTAGATGTTGTTTTGCAATTAGATAATCACTACCCAAAGAGTGATTCATGGGGGCTGTAGTTTGTGACCTTCTTATGACTTTGACTCAAATATTTATACCGCTTTATTCATCCATTCGAGCAAGACAATCCTATTTATTGCTTCATAAACGTGGTTCTCGCTTCTTCTTAAATCCACTAGTTCATTAAAATTCCATAAGGGATTTTGAATTCACAAAGTCGCAAATTTCATGCAACTCTCTACTCAATGTAAACAAAGAGATTTTTATATATTAAATTTGTCCATAGATTTCAATGACTTGAGTGTGGTTTTATAAATTCGGATAGAGTCTATAATAATTTTCCCAAATAATTTAGTCTTGCTTAAGGTGATTATTTTTTCTAGAACAATAATGAGATAATCTTCTCCAGAGGTACTGGTAGTAAATCGTATTCATTGATTAATTAATGCATTCCTAAATTAGAAATACACTCTCAACAAATCTAAATAACTATTTATGTTACAGATAGTTTATCAAGAAAATATATATACTGACGAACAAATTCAAGAATATTGTTTTGCAAAAGTTAGCCATATAAGAATTCTCCGTAGGCTTATTTATTAGAAAGAAAAGGCATTTATTATTCTTCTCTCATCATCATGAGTTTTAGCTAATATTTTATTTAAACTTTTAATTAGCTTATCAGAATAAATCTCCCTTCAGAATGAGTTCTTAGGAAAAACGATATAGTTAAGATAATCGAGTTTCAATATAAATTCTCTTTTCTTCGCTCTATATTACTAATGAGTAAAGATTCGAATTTATACAGTGAAGAGAGGATAGATTAAATCAGATACTATTGAAAGTGGAGTGTTAAATAAATGATTAGAGGAATCAATTAAACACTTCGACTACCTCCACTTCATGCCAATTATAAATGTGAAATAATGTCGTAACACGGGAATATTAAGTATAAAATGGTTGAGATAGTAAATGGAAGAGGAGTTACCATTTTTAAAGACAAAACATACAAGACAAAAAGAAAGGTAGTTTAAAGTAGAAGCCTCACAAATTAATAGTTAGAAGATATGTTTGAGGGTTAACTCTTGATCCATAAATTAAGTATATATTAGATTGGTTTGAAATGGTACTCTAGCTTTCACTACTCAATGTCTCCAAAAACTATATAAAAATAGCTTTGATTCTCCAGAAATAGAGGTATTTGAGAGTGGCTAAGAATAGTTTTTCAACTCCTTTATTTTATTGTAAATATGGTCTTAGCTTTGCCAAGAGACTCTCTTACTCATTGTCTGCCGGCTCCGCTCTGTCTGAACCACATTAATCCAAAGTGAAAGTAAGAACATATTTCAATCATAACATTCTTCTGGGAGGAACTGGTTGCATAAACTTTATAAGAGCTATTTCAAGATGCTGCCAGAATATAATCATAGGTTTAGATGGCATAGGAGGCTGGTCAGAGGGAGGAGGTCCTTGCATTGAGCCGCTAGGAGGGGGAGGTGGGCTTCCGCTAGGAGGAGGTAAGAAGTCTGAACCGCTGGGAGGAGGAGGTGGCAAAAATCCTGAACCTGAAGGAGGAGGCATCATCTATCCTGAACCTGAAGGAGGAGGTGGTAAGAAACCAGATCCACTAGGAGGAGGTGGGAATGGATAGCCACTTCCAGAGGGAGGAGGAGGATATGAGCCGGTAGGGTTAGGGTTTCCTGATGGGAATGGTGGGTTTGAGCCACTGGGTGGGGGTGGGAATGAACCAGTGGGTCCTGGTGGGAATGAACCAGTAGGAGGGGGTGGGAATGATCCAGTGGGTGCAGGTGGGTAAGAGCCTGAAGGTGGTGGGGGTGGGAATGAGCCTGAAGGTAGAGGGCCTCCAGTGGTAGGGACCACCTTACTTCTATGTAGTAGTGGCTGCAGCCTTCTTGGTTGTAGTGGTTACAATCTTTTTGGTAGTAGTAGTTGTAATCTTCTTTGTTGTGGTGGTTGTGAATCTTCTTAGTAGTAGTGGTTGCTGCCTTTTTTGGTAGTAGAGGCTGCAAGTCTCACTATTCAAATCAATATTTAAGATATGAAAGAAGTAGAAATAATGAAAGGTAAGATTCTATCACCAATGCCACCAAGTGGGAGGGGCAACAGACTCTTGAGCTTGAGTGTTGATAAATAGAAGAGCCGATATGGCTAAGCACACTATCCATAAATAAAATAATGATGATGGATTGTAGTATGTGAGATATCCTTTTCATTTATATCTTTTAAGAAATTATTAATTAGGTTCAATGATTTTCTGCTTTTAAGCTTAATTATTATTCCTGGATCTAATTTGGACACTGCCATCATTATGTATATGCAAAGTTATTAAGAGATAATCCTCATTAAAGTTTACTAACTTAATGAATGGATGGGAAGAATGTTTTTGCCTCATGAAATTATTTTAAACTTATCTATTTTCTTGAACAATTAAATTTGTTATCATAATTGCCTTAGACTGTGAGTATTATTTTAATGTTTTAAGTATAAGCTATTTCTCTATATTTCTTTAGCATTCAACGATTAATTTTCTGTTTAAGCTTTTCTTATTGCACCAAAATTTGTTTTCTATAAAATTTGGGGCAATATTTTAAATCTAAATATAGTCTGAGGGAGCTTACAACTCAAAATTAAATTATTATTACTAACGTTGACTATTTAATGTGCATAAAATACGGATAGAGAGGGACCCCTTATTTAATTATTAAATCTATAAATAGATTTTCTAGGGGCCAACTCGTTTTGGCCTTAGGCTTTGGTGAGTCCACTTTCATTGAACTGGCCTTCCTGAGTTTAATACATTTCGATCCCTAAATCTCCGCACACACTTAAAATCCTCAACCATATAAAATATATCAATCTAATAGATAAATAGATATTAAAATCTAATGTAGAAATTTAGAACTAATGAAGTGTTTTATTAAAATGTTATAAATGTAATAAATGTGTTATATCTATATTATTTATTTTCTAAAGTTTATTCTCTATGTAAGGTGTAAAAAGCGAATAAGGGAACCAGAAGGCAATAGTTTAGAGATAAAAAGGCTGAAAGAGTAACTTTATAAAAAGACTGAAGACATCTCTGAAGCATTCGGATGCCTTCGGTCATCAAATACAATTCTAGTATAATTAATCCCCCACTTACTAAACTTTATTCGGTGGCATCCTGACTTTGGTCATTAAAATAAGATTAATAGTTGTTTTTGGTGTGCCGAGTGCTTCTCGCCTGTTATTTTATGGTACAAATGGTGTCAGTATTCCAACGCCAAAATATTAACTTGATTGTCTCTACTAACACAGTCGACCTGGTCTAATCCGGCTCATAGGTCACTCTCACCTCTTCAAATTTCGATATCGGTTTATTGTTACTATAATTAATTCAATATTAAAATATTTTCAAGTTTTTTTATGATATATTTTTAGGTTTGGCTTTCGTAGGAGATAATGATAGCACCTACAACGATAAATTAATTATCTTTATTGTTTAAAATTATATAACTTCCTATGTTTTTTTCTTTATAATTATAAGTAAATAAATGGCTGGACTACTACTCCATACAGTTTAATTAGGTGACAATGAAAGTTATAAATGGATCATCTGTCACCTATAATGAAACTTCTCTCGGTGCAACGCTTTATTATAAAGAATTCTTTAACATTTTTTAGCTTTGCGACAAGAATAATTTTTTTGGTGAGAAAATCTCAGGTAGAACATCGGATTCGACAAAATAATATTTTTATAAATCTCATTTGCAAATCAGTCATCTTAAAGTTTTAACAATCTTTTAAGATATTTTTCTTATTCAAAATGAATGAAATTTAATATTAATTTTTTTGAGTCACAATTTATAAATAAACAAAGGGGCATTTGTATGTCCTATGAAGAATTTTACAGCTCTCATATCGGGTTCACAGACATCTAAAAACTACAACGCCCTCGCGGCAAAAGTTAAAACACATTGTCTTTTTATTTTTGATATGTTCTATGAAGTTATTCCGTGCAACTAATTATTTTTAAACTAGACAATCAAAACCAAACACAACAGTGTATATATTTTAAAAACAAATTATTTAGTTAAGGAATATAAATTAATAATCTATTTTCAAAACAGCACTTATTGTACTGATTAAGGAAACAAACTACTATCCTATGTGCAAATTATTTAAATATCAACAAACACTTATATATTATCTGATAAAAGATTTGGGGTTAAATGCTCGATTATTGTAAATTATAAGGGAGAATTATTGGTAAATAGAAATGAGTTATAAATTAAAATGCTTTAATGTTAGTAATTAAAGTTTCTAAGATTTAATATTTTAAAGCTAAGCTTTACATGTGATAATTGCTTGTAGGGATAGAGTGATCATACTTCAGAATTAAAGGGCTATTTAGATAATTAAAGTGATAAATTATATTTATTTTTTATTTTTTATACATAGCAAGCAATCAATGATCGTAAGGTGTCTGAACAACAAATTCACTTAATTATCATTCAATTTATTATTTCACAAATCATCCTTCTACTTTAATTCTAAGCTATTATCTCCATTATTTTAAAAGTACTGTTTGCTCTAATTAAATAATAGCTTTTCCCCCGGAAAGAAAAAATTTTTTATTGCTTTAAAAAATTAAAAATTTTCTTCATTTAGAGTAAATATTTTTTGGCTAGCAGTATTTTGCTTCTCGTGACTTATTAAAAAGTAACTTAATTCTTATTATTATTGATTAGACTTTTAAAACCCCTTGAAGTTTTCTGCTGGGTTTAGCCTGCTTGACGTGGACCCAACTAGATTTATCACCCAAATAATTATTTACTACTTCTATTTTGTTAATTGCTGTGGAACCACATCATCTGGAGTTAAAAGACTCCTATGCAAAATTATAATAATTAATCTTACTCATCTTTATTATGTGTACAGCATTTTAAACAAAGAGAGTGTAGATTATCTTGACTATAGCTTCCAACAGCAGTCCTCAAACTAAGTGGCCCAATACGATGACCATTCCATACAAATTTAACATCTATTTTTGAAGATTATAATTTTCTTCACTTTGAGTAATAAAGAAACTACAACTGAGAGGTCAGTGGATACCATACTAGATGCAATTTCAAACACTGGAGGTATTATGGCCATTACATAAGAATTTATATATGATTTAATCTTTGTTTTTTAAAATAAAATATTTCTCCTTTTTATTTCTTTTGAATGGTCAATTAAAGCCATTTTGTTTGGGTTTGCCTAATTTTTGATTGGGAGCTACCAGGAAAACTCTTATATGACTTCGCTTATGAAAAAGACTTTTCTGTTCAGTCCTCCTTAAACTATTGACAATAATAAGAAAGAGCCACCACAGTTTGGTTTTTAATAAAACGACAAGGTATCTGTCAAATTTCAAGTTAGAGATAGTGTTTAAGGTTTTTACAAACAAAAAGATTGAGTCAGCGAATAAAAAAATGTTTCCAAATCAGAGACTGCAAATTCTAAACTCCAATAAACTCTGGTGTACATTTTAGGAATGCAAAAAATTAAAATCCCTCACAGAATGTGCTGCTCCTGTACTTGGATAAACAGGATTTTATAAAAAGAAATTTCACTTTTGAAATACTATTTTCTGTTGTTGTAAAAGAGAAAAAGCAAAACAAATTTAAAGTCAAATGCAGGCACTCTAAAAAGGCAAGGAGAAGATTGAAAAATTACTGGAAATAGCCACACTATTAAAGCTTTTGAAAAGGTAAAAGATTTTGGAAAAGATTGTCCTAAAGAAGTACCAAAGGAGGCTTTTGCCATTCTTGAAGCAAAATATTATTAAAGAAGACTTTGGCTTAACCCTGAAAGGTTTTAATAAAAATAAAGAGGAGGATAAGTAAAAAGTTAAGAGGAAGGAACCAAAAGGCAATCGTGTTAAGATGGGGGCTATTTAGGACAATCATAAAAGTGTTCTTATTGAATAGGCGATTAAAAAGATGTTCAAGCAAAGATATCATGATTCAGTTGACTCTAAAATCTTAAAAAATATACTAGATGAGAAAATAAAGAATCTTATTTTTTCAACCATTGAATTTACAATTGGATTTAAAATATTTTCTCTAATGAATTTTTATTCTTTAGATTATTTATAAAAAATAACTATAAGCAAAATATAAGCTTTTATTTAGATAATTAATTATATTAAATGCAATATAACTATGAGAGTTGTTCCTTCGAAGAGCTGACTCCATAATAATCCATTTTTTTATTTTTAAATCAAGAGAGAGAGTTTATAGATAAGGAGAGACAAATTACGATAAAATCAAACTTAAATCTAAAAAGATTTAAAAACAAGAATCTAAAATAATAAAAAAATCAACGCTCGAGGTTAAAGAGGATTAAATTTTACAGGAATTTATTGAAATTTGAGTCATCCTATCTAAGATAGTTCATTATTACATGTAATCTCTAAGATTCTAGATACGATCAATAATTTTAATTTTAATTCTCTATAGAGAATTTCTTTAAGGATAAATAATCATGATAAAAAATTATAGTTCCAATATAAATAGATTATCTAGGGGCCACTCGTTTTGGCCTTGGGCTTTGGTGAGTCCACTTTCATTGAACTGGCCTTCCTGAGTTTAATACATTTCGATCCCTAAATCTCCTCACACACTTAAAATCCTCCATTATAGAATTAGACATTAAAATCTAATGTAGAAATTTAGAACTAATGAAGTGTTTTATTAAGAAAGCAATAAAGAAAAAGAAGAAATTTTTTCTTAATAAATATAAATAAATTTAAGGTCTGGAATGCAAGAAACAAAAGCAGATTAAATCAGCCAGAAGACAACAGAATAGATATAGCGGGGAGGTATGAGTTATCTATTGAAAAGAGTTTAGAGGTCACTGAAGCAATCAGATTCCTTCGGCCATCAGATCTAATTCTAGTATAACTCGGCTCCCGCTTATCAAACACTATTTGGTGGAATCCTGACACAGGTATAATATAATTTATATTTAACAATGAATGGTGTGCTGAGTGCTTCTCCTTTGCTATTTTATGGTGTAGATTGTATCGGTGTTCCAACGCCAAAATATTAACTTGGTAGTCTCTACTAACACAGTCGACCTGATCTAATCTGGTACATAGGTCACTCTCACCTCTTCGAATTTTGATATGGGTTTATTATAACTTTAAATATTTCTTAGGTTTGGCCTTTATGGGGGAAGATGAAAATAACTACAACGATAAATCAAATAATTATACTACTAAGATTTATAATCATTTTTTTATCTTAGATATAATTCCACATTTATATCATATGAAATAAATGGCTGGATTACTACTCGATTCAATACAACCAAGTGACTGTGAGTGTTACTAACGGAAAAATATAATAGAATGTGACCTCTCTAGGTGCAGAACTTTTAATAAAAATGTGTCTTATCTATTTGACTTTGCGACTAGGGTAATTTCTTTGGAGAAAAAAGTCTGAGACAAAATATTGGATTCGACAAAAACTATTTTATATATTCTTCATCTTCACATGCTAATTTATTTAGAATTTTAAATTATGAAGGGGAATTTCTTTTTATTTTATTTTAAATGAACAAAGGAGCATTTGTATGCCCTTCTAAGAACTTTAGTGCTCTAGTATCGGGTTCGTAGACTGCTAGAACCTATAACGCTCTAGAGGCAATAGTTTAAAATAATATTATGAAATTTTATCTTTTAAGTCACTCCTTGCAACTAATTAATTTTTAACTAGACAATAAAAGCTAAAATTATTTTTCTCTTTTTTTAATGTTATATATTTATTTATTTAAATTTAAAGAAATTGAGAATATTTTAATTAATTTAATGAATACTAGTTATGTGGTTTGAATGCTTAATTATTGCAAAAGTAGCCTTTATTTTATAGTTACTATTAAACTATATTTTACTGATAGCTGTTCCCAGAAAAGAATAGGAAATGCAAAGGCCAAAAAGAGAGGATGGCTGATAGCAACTACGACGGATTAGAGCTTGATTTCTACTTTGGCTAGTAATATTTTGCCACAAGAGACTTCTTTAAAATAAATTAATATAATTTATTATACTTTTAAAGGCCCTTGAAATTTTCAGCTGGGTTTGGTATTTTGGATGTGGACACCACCAGATTCATAACACAAATAATTGTAACCATCATATTTAAATATTTTAAAATTGCAGTGGAACCAAACCATCTTGAGTTGCAAGACTCTTATGAATAAAATATATTTAATAAATTATAAAATAAATGCTAATTATTATGTATACAGCATTTTGGACAAACAGAGTATAGATTACCTTGACTATAGCTTCTCACAACAATCCTCGATAACCGTTACAGATTATGCAGACCATGCCTTACAAATTAAAGTTTCAAATAAATTATTTAGTGAATGATGATTAAAATTATGTTCATATTGAGCAATAAAGAAACCACCACTGAGAGGTCTGTGAGTACCATTCTGGACGCAATTTCGAACACTGGGGGAATTATGGCCATTTATAATTAAATGAGTATAGACTTAGGCGTTTTATAACCATTTTGTTTGGGTTTGCCTAATTTGTAATTGGGGCCTATCAGGAGAATTCTTATATGGCTTCACTTTTGAAAAAGACGTTTCTGATCAGACCTAATACTTTAGACGGTGCTCGTGTGCCAACAACTCCGCTAAGACTTAGAAATGGAAAAGTTGCTGTATAAACTCAAGCAGAGGATATGCTTTAAGAGTCTTTTGGTTAGAGCAAAGATTACACTTGAGAGAAAGAAGGGAGCTTCTCCTCTCCCTCTGAAACTACTGACTCTAAACTCTCCTAAACTTTGGCTTACATTTTGGGATTACAAAAAATTCAAACTCCCCACAGAATGTGCTGCACTTCAGTCTAAAGAATTAAAATCATTTCAATAATAGTTTATAATATTTTTGTAATTTTTGTAATTTTGTGTTGCTTTCAAATAAAGAGAAATGGTTTAAATAGAGGAAAAAGCAGACTCCATACACTTTAAAAAGGCAAAGAAAAAGTGGAAAAATTACTAGAAATAACCACAGTGGTTAATCTATTGAAGAGACAAAAGATTTTAGAAAAGATATTGCTAAAGAAACATCAAAAGAAGCTTTTGCCATTCTTGAAGCAAAATATTATAAAGGAAGAGTCACTCTAAAGCATCACATTTAAAAAAGGAGTAGTGAAATAGGTTTTTGGTAAGAAAATCAAAGCCAAATCTTTTTAGAAGGAGGTAATGGCAGACAAAGAAAATTGTACTATACTTGAAGAAGCTATTTAAAAGACATTCTAGAACAGATTTCACAATTCAGTGTATTAAAAAATATTAAAGAATATCCTTGATGATCAAAATAAATTATATTCAATATAAATAATTAAAAGTTGTCATTTACTCAAAAAATATATTCTCTATTTTCTTCTATCTTTAATCAATAAATATTATAATTAAAATCTTCTGAATCTAACAAATAAAATTTTAGCAACTTAACAAATAAGAAATTTTATTATGAGAACACTTGCTTGGAAGTAATGGCACAAAAAAGAGCTCATTCTATATATTTTTAATTCAAGAGGCAAAATTAAACAGTCAGCAACTACGAGCTAAGAGCAAACTTAATTCGAATCAAGTTTAGCAAAAAGATCTGTGCTTGAAATTGAGGAAGATGAAGTTCTATAAGAGTACCTTTGATTCAGAGATAGCTAAGTCACTAAGCTTTCACCAGCATGTTACAAGTTGAGCTAATGAAAACATAATTTTCTCTACTATTATTAATTTGAATACTATATTTAACATTTATTTTGCGAATGTAATCTGAAAATAAATCAAGGATAAATAAACATTTTTTTAAAGTGAATGCTTAATTCCAAAGAATTTAATTACTTTTTGGTAGACATATTTTTCAAGCGAGTTTATAATTAATTTTGATTTACCTTCTTATCTAATATAGATGAGAATTTAATAAAAAAGAGAATTAAATTAGACATTAAATTAAAAAGGAATAAATCAGCAGCAGTTGAAGTGTGTACAATTTGAATAATTATTACACCATTCGATTCAGCATAAAATTCTAAGAACTTTTTATCCCCGCAACTTTTGTGTGGGAACGCTCAGTCAAGAGTTATAAGCGACACAATTAATGAAGCTGAAGAAATAGAGATTATTTTAGAATGCGCACATCATATCTCTTGATTGAGAGGTGCTATAGAGATGATTACAGAAGAAACTCATACTATCTTTTGACAAGCTATCGAACAAGCAGCAGATTAAGGGGTGTTGGAGCGATTTCAAATGACACAAATTTGCAGCTCTTCATTTATTATTTTAATCAATCACCGATTTTAATTTAATTTTCACCTATATTCTTAAAGAGTCTACTTGATAATCCAAGGCCATACAATCAAAGTAACTTAGTTATTGGATCTTTATTACTCTTTATCTCATTTCATTCTTTGGCGTCCTTGCTACTGTACGTGCAGAGTACCTCAAAGAGATCATTGAAGATGCACACAGGAAGAGATTCCTAAGTAGAGGAGAACGACCCAAAGAAGCAAGGAATAGTTATCAGCGACGAATGGTTTGAGCAGCTTCAGAAGTATCCCTACTTCTCTACTAAGTTTTAGAGTTTAACTGTCTATCACTATACAAACTTAGGGACGACGAGATGCACATAGATGCGGGAGCACAGACAAACTTCACTCTATTTCTCTCATACCTATGAAACTAAATATTTATCATTTTTAAATGTCTTTATGAAGTTTATACCTGGCAATATTTTGCCTTAAGCCATTTCAACGATAAATGTTTTACTACCTTAGTATTATGATAATTTAAAGAATTTAATTTTGCATCAATTTTTTTTTTCTCAATTTTGCGTTATTTTATTCAAATAGATAAATAAGAAAAGAACTCTAAAAATTAAATGTGGAAATGACTAATTAATGAAGTGATTTATATAAAAACTATAGATGTTATAAATGTGCGTTTTATAATAATATTTTACATTTACTCAATTTTTGTAATGCAATATACATAAGATGAAAAAAGTAACTAGAAGATAGCTGCCCAAAGTTAGAAGGGTGGAGTGAGTCATTTCTCAAAAAGATTTTAGAAAGCTCTGAGGCATTCCGATTCCTTCGGTCATCAGATCCAATTCTAGTATCATCAAAACCCTACTTATCAAACGCTATTTGGAGGCATCCTTACTCTGGTAATAATATAAATTAAAAAAATTACTTTTGGTTTGCCGAGTACTGCTTGGTTGCTATTTTATGGTGCAGATAGTTTCAGTGTTCCAACGCCAAAATATTAACCTGGTTGTCTCAACTAACACAGTTGACCTGATCTAATCCAGCACAGAAGTCACTCTTTCCTCTTCAAATTTCGATATTGGTTTACTTAAATTTAATTAAATACACTATTTAACAGTTTAGCTTTCGTTGGAGGGAATGATGCTAACTTCAACGATAAATTAATAATAATCTTCCTTTTTTAAAATTAATACTCACACATTCTTTATTTGATATTATATTGTGTTTTAATATCTAAATAAATGGCTGGACTACTACTCAATCCTTTATAATTAGGTGACAATGAAGGATATTAACGGAGTAGCCACCTTTAGTGAGACTTCTCTAGGCGCTAAGCTTTTTAAAAATGGTTTTTACTTTTTATTTTGTCTTTGCGACTAGAGTAATTTCTTTGGAGAGAAAAATCTAAGACAGAACATCGGATTCGACAATTAAAATAATTTTTTAGAAATTTCACAAACTATTTTCATATTAAAGTGATAAATTAATTAATATTGTAGAAATAAACAAAGGAGCATTTGTATGTCCTCAAAATAATTTTACAGCTCTCATATCAGGATCGTAGACTTCAAAAAACTATAATTTTCTTGAGGTGCAAGTTAAATAAATTATTATATAAGATATTTAATCATATTTAAGTTATTCCTTGCAACTAATTTATTTTTTAAACTAGACAATTAAAACCAAATATATTTTGATCAAAATATTCTTTATGTTTATATAAATTACTAATAAACTTGTATATTTATATTTTAAAACTATAGTTTAGAGGGTTATAATGCTCAATTATTGCAAAAATATCCATGATTTTGTTATATATAAGTTCTCTATAATTTAAATATAGCTGTTCCCAGCAAAAAATAGAACTTGCAAAGGCTAAAAAGATAGAATAAAAGATGGCAACTATGAAAGACTTTAGCTTTAATACTTTTTTGGCTAGCAGTATTTTGATACTCGAGACTTATTATATTTGCAAATGTCATTATATTTAGACTTATGAGAAGAAAAAGAATTTAATTTGAAATTTAAAACAATAATCTTATTCTTAAACTGTGATTTGCTACTGTGTTAAAAAAATATGTATTTTAGACTTTTAAAGCCCCTTGAAACATTCAGCAGGATTTAGTATTCTTAACGTGGATCCTAATTAATTTGTGTCCCAACTAATTTATCATTTTATGTTTCAAATTGATGTGGAACCAAATCATCTAGAGCTGTAAGACTCTTATGAATAAAAAAATTATTTTTGTTATGTGTATAGCATACTAAGCAAAGAGAATATGGATTATCTTTACTTGAACTTCTTGCAATAGTTCTAAATTCCAGTGACCAATTATGCTGACCATGGCTTACAAATTAAAAGGAGTAAAATGTTAATTTAATATTTTAAGGAAAATTGTGTTCACTATGAGTAATAAAGAGACGACTACTGAGAGGTCTGTGAGTACGATACTTGACGCAATTTCAAACACTGGAGGAATTATGGCCATTTATAATAAGTTTAAATTAACATAGAGCCATTTTGTTTGGGTTCGCCTAATTTTTGATTGGAGGATATCAAGAAAATTCTTATATGATGTCGCTTTTGAAGAAAACTTTTCTGATCAGACCTTCTACTTATGATGAAGGTGAAGAGCCAACACGATTTAGACTTAAAAATGGAAAAGTAGCAATCTAAACTCAAGCTAAAGATAGTTTTTCAGAGTCGGGTGCATAGAAAGATGACACTTTAGATAAAGAATAAAGCCACTTCTCAGCAGTATCTGCAGACTCTAAACTCTCCTAAACTTTGGCTTAAATTATGGGAATGCAAAAAATTTAAACTCCAAAAAGAATATACTGCTCTCAGTTGAGCACGATTTTTAATAAACAACTGAATATTTCATCTTTAGTAAATAATTTTGTGCTGCTTTAAAAGAAAGAGAATGGATTTAAAACAAACCAAAAACAGACTCCAGGCACTATAAAAAGGCAAAGAGAAAGTAGAAAAATTGCTGGATATAACTACAGTGCTAAAAATATTGAATAGGCAAAAAATTTTAGAAAAGATTCTACTATCAAATTATCAAAGGAATCTTTTGCCATATTTAAAGCAAAATATACTTAAAGAAGAGTCAGGATCGACCTTAAAACATTTGAATAAAGGGGATGAAAAAGGATATTAGAAAAAAGAACATACAAATAATCCTATAAAGATTGGGGTCAAAATAGATAAAGAAAATGATCTTCTTCTTGAAAAAGCTATTTAAAAGATCTTCAAAAACAGAGTTTAGAATTCAGTGGACTCAAAAATATTAAAGAATGTACTTGATGATTAAAATTACAAATATATGTAGAAAGTATTGCATCTAAAAGAATAAATTAAGTTATGTTACTTAATTTTTCCTAGAAAATAGCTCTTTAATTTATTTCTAAAATAAAAATCTACTAAAATAAATAATATTTATTATGTACTAAATTTCAAAAAATATAAGTATGATTTAAATATGAGAGCTCATCTTTTGAAGAGATACCGCCATCTTAATCACAATATTTTGATTAAAGTGAAAGAGTTTAAAGATAAGGAGCTACGATTGATGATAAAAGCGAATAAGAATCTAAAATGATAAAAAGATCTGTATTAGAGGATGAAGAAGATTAAATCTTAAAAGATTACCTTGAAATTTGAGCCATTAATTAAAATTTGCTCATAAGGAAGCTTTACACATTTTCAATTTTAAGAGTCAATATAATTTCAGTCTTTTAATTATTTTGAGCTATATTAACATTTCTCTGACAAATGTAATATGAATGCATTCAAAATAAATAAATATAGAAGCAAATTAATTTTGTAATAAGTAATCAATTTAGGAAAATTAACTCACTTCTTGTTAGATTTATTTTCCCATTAAGCTCTTAATTAATTTTCTTTTGCCTTCTCCTCTGCTATTCTTTAAGAGGCCTCTCTGTAAGACAAGACTAAGCTATCAAAGTAGCTGAGTTATTGAAATCTATAGCGCACTTGATCTCCTATAGTAGTCTGGTCTCTCTTTGCGATATCTCCTAGCTCATCCTTCAGATTGAAGTAAAAACTCATAAATGATCCAATTACACTCCCTATAATTGCGGAACGACGTAAAATCGAAAAAGGAGAGAACATTATGAAACCAGTTTATATCAGGAGCGGCATTGCAATAAGACCATATAGGCAATGTCTAGAACTCTCAAATTATGCTATTTTTTAGAAAACATTAATTGAATTTAGCTGAAAAATAAGTATTTAGTAACAGGAAATAAAACTTATTTGAGGAACTTTATATTTCACTATTAGGTTATTTGCCAATTTAATCCTTATACTTTATATAATGAAATGAAATTATGGAGATTTGTAATTTGCAGCTAATATTTTTAGGAATTCTTTGTAGTGAAAAAATCTGAACTTTGCAATCAATAGATCATTCATGAATTCATTGTCTTTATTTTTGCCGTAGAAGTTTTCAAAAGCCTCTTTTTGCAGCCTTTCATGTTCCTCGAATTTTTCTTTAAGAGCTTCCATAGCTTAATTTATTATTTGTTTTATTATTTAAATTTTAAATTAACAATGATATTTAAAAATGAGTTCCTGTTGATACGTGTCCTCTATCTGAGGCTCCTTGCACTCGTATATTTATTTGCATTCGGTTCCTTCTACTACTAAATCCCTTCAATATGGGGATTCTATGGAGTAGTTCCCTAACAGGTAAAATAAGCATGAATTTGATTAATCTTTCACAGTGGTTTCTGAAAAGAATTGAGCCCTAAATCATGAAACAACTCCCGGAAGACTCTAAAGCTGGTAAGTTCTAGATTTTTCTTACGCAAAATTTAGGACTCTGGATGTATTGGGAAAAGTATTTTGCCATGCCGAGTTTATTATGGTTTCAAACCTACTTTAACGATTACGTGCTCTACTATCTACCTCCTCTGTTTCAAGCCTATAGACCAGTAGATACTTTCTTAAGCATACTAACTCTTGGAGCCATGATCGTGAGTCTGCTAATCTTCCTTGGAAGACCTCACATATTGATGAACAGTTTTAGCTTCTTTGGCTTGTGGGTGATCTACCTCTCTCACTTCTCAGGAGGGGATAAATTAATGAGTTTTTAATGGGATACTCTACTCTTAGAGACAGGCTTCATTTCCATTTTCTTCGCTCCTCTGTGGCATGCCGACCTATATGATATAACTCCCACTACATCACTTGTTAGAGAAATGCTGAGGTGGTTAATCTTTAGACTAATGTTTGCAAGCGGAGTTGTAAAGCTCTTGAGCAAATGCAAAACTTGGTGGACTTTGACAGCTCTGAATTATCACTTCGAGACTCAGCCTCTTCCTCACTTCTTGAGTTGGTACGCTCATTAAATGCCTGACACTGCTTTGAAATTTGGAGTAGTCTTCACCTACTTCGTGGAGATATTTTTACCCTTCCTATTCTATTCTCCTTTCAGAGAGCACCGTATTATTTCAAGCGTTTTGAATATAGTCTTTATGCAGATGATAATACTCACAGGAAACTATAATTTCTTTAACTTCTTGACAATTATTCTGTAAGATTGGAAAGACTTTTAATTATAATTGTAGGGACTTGATAGTACTAGATGACAGATTCATCTTCAGACATACACCCAAATGGATTTTTATTCATTAAGAGTTTTTAATTTACAAGGCTTTGAATATCAAAGTACCCCTTGAGTATATGATAGAAGATTAAATTGATGAGCAGGAGCCTAGCTTTTTATCTAAAGCTTTAGAATTCATAAGATTTATTGTCTCATACAATATTTTGGTAAGAAAATTCGTTTTTGTTATAAAATTTATATAGGGTGTATTCCTTTGGAAGGTATATTCTCTCTTTCCAATTCACATGGTAATCGAAGGAAGAGTTAATTTTACCATTGAGGATATGAAGATAATTAAATAGACCAATTAGAATGAATCAATATATTAATTTTCTTCTTATTAATAGAAATCTCGCCAAATTTCTTTTTTAAAAGAATAATTATTTTTGAAGAGTACTCTAAGTGACCAAACTTATGTGTCAATTTTTTACTTAGGGGTATTTGGCTTTTCGTTGATAACAATTTTCATTGATGCATTCAGATGGCTTTCAAAGAATAGGGACTCCATAATTAATGGTGTATCCTAAGCCTGCTCTTTCACTCTTATGTTGCTCATTTGCTACATGATATTCTTAGCAAGTACTTTTAATTTCATGAGGGGTATTTCAGTTGATCACTAACTTGTTCCAAAACCTTATAAACCTGATGTAGTTTTAATTACACAAAATCAATTTGGAATAAATTTAATCTTAATCCGTATCAAGATGGATTATTATTTTTCTATCTCTAATTGTAGCTTTAAATTGATAATTTATTATATCGATATTTTAAGACTAATTTAAAGTATCTCTTATTTTAAGATATCTCAAGAATGAAGAGAAGATTTTAGATAGAATTAATTGGATATCAATCTTCGATATTTTAACAAGTTAGTTGTATTTAAAATGATTTTACTATGATATTTAGATTCGCCATATTTTAAAGCAGAGAAAGGAAAAGCCAATTAAAATGATGGCTTCGCTTTTAATTTCACCCAAATGTCATTTAGCACAGTTAAGAGGAAATCTTATCAAATTTATTCAAATGATGCAAATAATTTAGATAGTGAACTCCAATTTTGTGAAGCATTTTAGCCAAGACAGCCAAGACAAAGCATTCTCGGATAATTGCTATTACTTGAGATATTACCGATTTAATAAAAAATTCTCTAATAACTTTTTAAGATCTTAAATCTCAAGTTTTTCTTCATGAAATATTTATGTAGCTGAAAAGATTAGCACCCTAAGTCAAAGTTTCCACATTTCAAGCTCTTATGGTCTCTTTAGAACTATGACTGGAGTTGGAGGAAGACCAGAACTAATCATAGTAGGCACAGACGATCCTAAAGGGGAGTGGCATGACTATCATTTCTTCAATAAGCCTGGCGATCCAAATCAAGTGCCGCCTTTTGTGATGCCTCACCAGCCCAGATTTGAATGGTAGATGTGGTTCTCTGCTCTTGATGAGCTCAACATGCAACAGTATTACCTCATTCATTTCCTTTACAAGCTCTTCAACAATGATAATCACGCCAAGCTTTTCTCAAGGAGGACCCCTTCAAGAATAAGGCACCTCCATAATACCTCAGGGTTGATATGTGGCACTACCATTTCACAGATTACAAATCTTAGAATGTCACCTTTGGACTATATATTGAAAGCTATTATTTAATGACTTAGTAAGATAGTAAACAGTCTTTCCTATGTGAGAGATGCGCTACCTTAAAACAACACTAAGTATTTTAAAGAGCACAGATTAGAAAAGTATGTGCCCGACACTTGGTGGACTCGCCAACCTGAGAAGCTCTACATGCAGCCTGTTTAAAAACACAACCTAGAGGAGTATATAAAGTCTAATAAGTTTCTGACTTACAATAAAGATCCTAAGGCTCCAATACCATGTAATGCAAGCAAAGTGGCCAGTCATGGAAGTATTAATTTTTATTGTAAAATTAAAGTCTTAGCTGGTTTAAGTGTGATAATCTTACTCTTCAACATCACAAGAAAACTGAAGGTGATGGTCATAAATGAAGAGACAGTGAAGATTTTCAACCAATATGTTTAAGAGGAGTAACAGCGCAAGGCTGAAAAGCTCAAACAAAGACAACAGAGTAAGCAGAGACCAAATTCAAACTTAAGTGAGCAACCTCAAGAAGCAGAGGGATCTGCGAATGCTAACTCAACCACTCAAAGCCAAGATGGCAAAGTCAAGAAGGATTGAGCAAAGGAATTACTGAAATCAAAACATTGCTCTTAATTTAGTTTAACTTTCTTTAAGATTTCTTGGTTTATGATTATTATTTGTTTAATTAAGAGATATATTTATCTCATTTTATTTTTAGATCATCTACCATAAAAATCTAAAATAATCCAGGATTATTTAATTGATAAATAAGAATTTATAATCTAAATCTTTTGTCTCTTTTGAACTATTTTTTAAATTATCTCTTATTTAATATTGAAATTTATAATCGTTTATATTTCTTATCTTAATTTCAACCTCTAGTTTTTAAGCCATGATATTTATTAGATCGAACTTAAGACTTACAAATATTTTATGAAAATCTTAATGCTTTTTCATCTCATGAATTCCTAAATTAAATGTCTAATTCTAGTTAAGAATACTTTTTATTAAAAAAAATAAAAAGTAGGACAAATTATTTTTTGCGAATGAGAGAAATATATAAAAATAATTTTATAATTTATTTTCAAAAGTTTTTAATACTGTGATGCTATTTAAACCTAAGTAACAAAAAGCTGAAAAGATAAAATAAAGTGTCCTCGTACCCAAAAAATAAGAAGCTTAGATACATTTTTATTATATTTACAGGGTTAGCATTTTCAAAGAAAATTTATTCATTTATGTTTAAATATAAATGACTGCCAATACTTTTTGAATTCTTGAAGATTAATTTTAAATGATCAATATTTTTTATAAAACCCTCTGTTTTTAAAATAGATGCATTTGGACATCCTATTTCATTGATGTATAAGGGGTCGCAAACTTATTAAACAGCTTTTGGAGGAATATGCACTCTTTTATCAAAATAATTTTTATACTCTCTTTTAAAGGAAATTAAAACCCATTTAATAAAATAAATTACGTTAACTTAATAAAAATAATAAATTTTTTATAATGTCAAAATAAATTTTAAATGCTAGATATTTGGAATATACTAATAATGCGGAAAGTATTATCAAACAAATTAAAACCTACAATTTTTAAAAAAAAAAGGGTTTAATTTAAAAATTTGCTTTTTAAAAATTTTAAAACCAAAATTTTTAATTTTTTATTATTCTTTTCCAAATTTTCTTGCCGAGGAAAAATAAAGTCTTTAATATCAATAAAAGTAAAAACCAAACAAAAAACGCAATTTAATTTTCCAGGGGTTTAAAATAAAAAAAAATTTCAAAAAAACAGAAATTTTTTAAAAAGTATTAATAAAGAAAATTTATCAAAAAATTATTTTAAATAGAAATTATTTTAATCGAAAGAATTTAACGAATTTCAACTAAAATTTTAATATATACTTAATAAGGTGATATATATTTTAGAGTAAATTTAATTAAAAGTTAATAAACCCATTTTTTTTTAATTTAAGGAAAATAATTTAAACTTAGATTTAATTTAATCCTCAAAAAAATCCATTATATTAGTTTTTCGGTTAATTCAGAAATAATAATTTCTTTTTAAAAATAGTTCTAATCACCATCTCTCATTAAAATTTTGAGCTTTCATCTTATTTTTAAAGAACCGAAAATTCACTTCACGTGTTTTTTTATTTTTAAATATAATAATTTGGTTATGACTTTAAGGTTAAATTTTAATTTTAATTATTTATACATTTTAAAATCGCTAATAATTATGATATTAAAAATGGGGAATTTTATTACTTTTATCAAACTAACTTAAATTAAAATATAAATTAAAGTATTTTTTAGTTCTTCCTAAAATTTTAATGCTAATTTTAAAAAAACCAAACAAATTGTTAATTTTAATCTTTTTTTTAAGCATAAAAAATTTTTAAAAAAAAAAATAAAAAATTTTTTGAAGAATTTTCTTACCTTAAAAACTTAAATCTTCCCCAGATAGTTATAAGAATTTTTTAAGAAAAAATTAAAATTTAAAGAAATTTAAAAAAAAGGAATGCCTAATTTTTTAATTCAAAGAATTGTTTTAAAGAAGATTTAACACGACGAAGGGGGCAAAAATTATAACAAAATCCCAAATAAAAGTCCCTATCATGTAAATTGCAAAAAATTTCAAATTTAAGGTAATTTCTTTTAAAATCCAAAAAGGGTACTTAGGACGATTAAAAAAAAACTTTTTTTTTGTTTTGTTACTTTTAAAAAAAATTTTTAAATTTTTTAATTAATATTTGATTTTTTGTGGAAAATTTGAGTTTTTTATTTTATACCCCAAAAGAAACTAAGTTAATCCATATTTTTAAAATATTAATATTTAATTAAAAAAGAATTAAAATATTTAAAATATAATATAATTAAAATTTATTATGAAAAATAATTTGAATGAAATGTTTATAAAAATAATATTCTTAAAAATAAAATGGATAATTTTAATATAAAAAGGGAAAAATAAGTTTTAAATAATTTTTTGCACCATTTTTAATTTATTTAAAACAGAAATAAATTAAACTTTTTTTAATTTATATTTAAAAATTTTTTGGTCCATCTTTTTTTTAAATAGATATATTCAATTTAATAATTCAAAAATAAATTTTGATAAAACACAGCCCAAATCACTATTTAAAAAAACTTAAGGCGAAATTTCATTTAAATATTAAAATTAAAATCAAATAATTTAATAAAAGGGTTTTATATTTTACTAAAACAAATCAAAAATTAAATTTTAGTTCTTTCATAAAATTTTGAAACCAAAAATTGAAAACCCTCTTTGGAAATTTAAATTAAAAAAAAATTTTTAAAATTTTTTGTAAAATTTTTAAAGATTTGAAAAATTTTAATTTTGTTTTGGTAGTATAAAAATTTAAATTAAAAAATAAAGTGTTTGTTAAAAAAAAATTGTTTTTTCCATTTAATTTTTAAAATTTATCATGAATATTAATAAAACTTGTTTAAACAAAAAAATTTATTTTTTAAAATTTTTCAAAATATATTCTACGAAATATATTATAATCCATTTATAACAAATTACATTAAAATTGAGATAGAGATTACAGTAACTCCTGAAACTGTAGGGACTGTAAGGACTGTGCCTACTATTTTAGATGCTATAACTGACACAGGAGGATTCATGAGCATATTTAAAATTCAATTCTTTATTTAATATATTTAAAGATAGTCGATTATTAATCTTGAGTAAGCTCTTATATTTGATCTAGCTAAGTGCTCAATAAGCAAAAAAAAATATTTAGGAATTTATTATACAATTTCTAAGAAAATAGAGACTTGAATAACCTCTTTTTCAACATAGCATATAGAGAATATAAATCTCACTATCTTATAAAATATAATTTGATTACACAATCACGAATTAATTTATCATTTAAACTACTGCCCCTTTAAAATTTTCCCAAAATTTTAATTACTTTATTTTTATTTTATTGTTCGCAGTTATGAGTTTTCTCTTAGGTTCGATATAGGAGCAAATGTTTTATTCTAACCTCATTTCGAAACTTTTCTACTAGAAGGTCAAATCTATAAATAGAGCAGAGTTTAAGACATCTTAAAAGGCTTCTAATAAAATTTAAAATTTACCCGACTATGATTTTAAAATACAAAATTTTAGTCAAAAGTCAGATGGAGAGATTAAGTCTTTTATATGTTTAAAATAAAATTACCTTTTATAATCTTTCACAGACAATACTTAGGCTAATTATGCAGTTTCAAATCCGAAATAAAGCGATCACACTATCGATGATATTTATTCTCATATCATTATTTTAAGATTTAATTAAATGTATTCTCAGCTTTTGACTTATATAGGGTCATTAAAGCGGCCTGACTTCAACATGCTGAAATAGATTAAAGAGAAATTGTAAAGACTCTTTCTCTGTCTTATATGTCAAAGATAAAGAGGAGTTAAACAATCTTAAAATATAAAAAGGACATAAGAAATGTTTCAATCTGGTGTAGCACGTTCTCAAGCATTATAATATAAAATCTGTTAATAAAAATATAAAGTAGAATATATCTTTAATGTATCTCATTTAATTTTAATAGATTAAAATTTTAATTTAGATCAAGTTGCCCTTAATTAAAAAGAAATTAAAAGTTAGAAATTTTTTGAATTATATGCACTGAACTATGCTAACTTTTGATTATATGTTTAAAAAAAAGATTTAAAGTGCTTTATTAAATGGGATTGAAAAAAATATGAAAATTAAATTATTAAAAAATAAATAAATTAAAAAATAAAGTAAAAAAGAATTCTGAAAATATAAAATAATCGTCATTTTTAAAAGTCTTAGATTTATTTATTAAGCAAATTTTGAGATATTGAAGATTATAAAAGCGACATAAATCACACAAACGTTGAGCTCAGTGATGCTAGGAAAATATCAGACGAGATTGATTCCTTTTACAAGGGAAAACATTTTATAAAGGGAGAAAGAAATCTTTTTTTTTAAATATAATTTCATAAATTAATTAAACCAGTAGCAATAGCCTTAAAAAAGGGTTAATTAGAAGTCTTCAAGATAAATAAGTAAATCTTTTTTTTTAATTTAAATATAACAGTGAATTTTTGACTCAGGTTTCTTTAAGAGAAGTGCTAGATAGAATCAATCAGAGCAAAACAGATAGGAGGATCTTGAAATCTTTTTAAACTGAAAAAAAATTATTTTATCTATAATTATTATTGTATTTAGTCTTTATAAATTTCCTTTTTTAACAAAGCATCGGTAATCAGTAGATAATTAAAAAAAATTTAATTTATTTTATTTTTCCTTTTTCATCGTTTTATTCATTCTAAAATTTATATATATTTCATAAAATTTATAAAATAAATCTTGAAATTGCTTCTTCCATCTAAATTGCTGAATTTATTTTCAAATTATTTTTTAAAAGAAGTTTAATTTTCTAACAATAATCGAATTGCTTTAATTTTACTATAGTTTCACTACTTAGCTTATTTAGAATAGATTTAAAGCTTAATCTTTATGAATTAATTAGAATTAATGCCCACTACATATAGGTAAAGGTATATGCATTATTAATTCTAATGCATAAATATACAAAGAGGTCAAGAGGTCTAAGAGAATTTTTATTAAACTGTATTTGCGTTTAATTATTAAAAATAAAGAGCAAGATTAATAAATCCGCCGAGCACCAAGGTCCCAATCAAAGTGAACATAATAGTTGTGATTCTGGCACTAAGTACGACTACCAAAAATCTTAGCACCACAATGATTAGACTGTCTTCATGGAGTAGATTGAAGAAGATTATTAAATTACCAGAGCCAAGAATAATCAAAAGCTAAACTTAAATTAAAAGACATTTGGCTAATACTGAATATCAAGTCAACAAAGCCTATTTCGCATTTATTACTTTTAAAGGTTATTTAAAATTGAATGAATAATTTTAAGGATGACTGAGATCTAAAAAATATCATTTGATTTTAAAAATATTATAGTGGTCACAGAATTAATGAGCCAAACTGTCATTTTCACTTGTGGAGATTTGGCGGTTGCTTAAAGGGGTTCCTTTAACTATTACCAGAAGGAGTCAGTAAGAGGCTTTTATAGGCTCATTTGATCTTTGAGTGATCTTTAGCTGGGACTTATGCAGGTCGTTATATATTCTTTGCTATTAGAAGCAATTTGTAATTCAAATTAATTAAATGACGTTAGAGTAATACTTAAATTCCATATTAATGATGCTAAGAATAAATTATTGGATAATCATCATCTTTTATTTCTTGAGTTAATCCCTTGTCTAAGAGAGAGTTCGATTTTTAGGTCTAATCATCTGGTTAAAGATTTTCTGAGTTACTTTAGTTTTTAAAAGTTGTAACCCAAAGAGATTAGAAATAAATTGTTGCACTTATTGGAAAAATAAAATATCACAGAAATAAATAGACTCAATGATAACTTATTCTTGTATTTTAAACTTATGTTATACATTTCTTAATTATTCGAATAGGGATGGAATATTGTTTTCTGATATTAAATTAATAAAACCATGATCAAATAATAGATAGATAATTTTATATTTCATCCCTTATTGTTTTATAAATTATATCTCGAGAGTGGGAATGGAAGTGCAAACCCAAATATGATTAAATTTTTAAGAAAATCATTCCTATAGGCCAAAATTTAAAAACATGCAATAAATTAGGCTTTTAAAATCTCCGTGAGGTTATCAAATAATTTTTTCAGATTTTAATGATGATTTATTTATGTCATATAAATTGCATTTAATAATAATGACTAATTCATGCTATTATCATTTTTTTCTTTTGCTTGTAAATGAGTCTCATTTGTACCACTCTATATTTAGTTGCATCAAAAGAGAGTGTTATCTCTATAATATGTATCCAGATAGCTGCATGAATTTAGATTTTTTATTTTATCTAAGAATTTTAATGTTAATTCTTAAAATTATAAATATACTTATAAGATTTTCTAAAATATTTAAAGAGTTTATCAGATGATTCGTAAAAGAGATCACATAGTATTGTAAATAAATTATCTCAGCTTTTAAACTTATATATTTGGATGATTCTATTAATTATAATCGAGTTAAGATTGCAATAAGATTGTGCACACAACTAAGATGCATTTATATAACTGAAAAAGGATCATAATTGACGCTCTTATATCTTTAAAACATGATAGATTATGTCTATAATAGATCTCGGAATTAATTTAAAGTTCATTTAATAAATCTGAAATAATAAAATTTTACCCTCAATGAGATACCAAGAGACAAATTACATACATTTTTGCCATATTTTAGCCTTAAAATACAAATTTTTGAAATTTTCATAATATTTTAAGGGAAGTGAACTTTCGCCACCCCCTAAGAGAGGACTAGATAAATTAGAAAATTATATTATATATTCTAAAGTTTCACTAATATAATGCTTCTGAACCCTAAGTAAAATAAAGCTAAGAATATAAAATAAATCCTCGCACAAAAAGTAAGAAACCTAGATGGAAATAAAATGTTTTATATTTATAGTTAAATTTTTTTAAAAATTAAATAAATGTTCTAATTTAAGAAAATTCCCAATAATATATTTTCATTACTAGATGAATGTGATTTGATTGTCGGAGGTAGGTATTTCATAAATTAGCAGAATTATATTAATAAATATATACTATTTAATGAAAATGAAATAGAAGAAGAGTTCGCTTCAAAATATTCTTAGGAAAATGGTGGGAGTAAAAAATAATCCAAATTCAGTTATAATTTAATGCGAACCTTTATTCTGACAGTTGAAAACAAATTAATTGCAGTTATTTAACTGACTTTCTGACTATTTTAAAGTTTAAACAGTATTAGTTCTGACTTTCTGACTAATAGCAAGAAAATAGAGTACGATCTGCAGCAATTAAATCCTTGAATGCTGATTACTTGAAATTTTTCCATCTGCTTCCACCTTTTCTTACGCATTTACTGATGCTATATCACATTTCTCATTGTCCTACTTGTGATATTTGAGTGAATTTTTGAATGCCACCCTAATTTTTAGAATAGTACAATAGATCTTCAATATTATCTCCTCTATCAGATCCAAACTGTGCGAATTGAAAATTGCTTTTACTATAATAACTCTCGCAAAGTAGAAATAGTTTTTTACTTAAATTTTATTTTGAGAGAGATGAGATATCACAGAGGAAATCTTTTGAAAAAAGAGTCATGCGCATATTCTAATAAAAAACCTACCTGGATCATCTCTTTCAATTATAAAAAGTGGAGATTTATCCTAATGCTCCAATATAAATTAAAAAATTTACATAAACCACCACTAACACTCAAAAAGAAATTTTGTGAAAATGAAAAATGCATTTTGAGAACCTCCTAAGCAGAATTCTAGTATGCTACACTTAATCTTCTTCTAATTATACAATTTCTTAAGGCCATTTTGAAGGCTTTTAAATTATGAAATACCTAGGTCCGATAATCTTATCACAATCATCCCATAATGCTTCATTTTTCGCATATAAATGATTGAAAATTTTTTTTTTGCATTTTATTTTTAAAGTATAGAATTTAAAGTATTTTTTTATTTAAAATAGATGCGTTTGGACATCCTATTTCATTGATGTATAAGGGGTCGCAGACTTATTAAACAGCTTTTGGTGGAATGTGCACTCTGGTTTATCAAAATAATTTATAATTTATAAACATGTATGTAAATATCTTATTAAATCTTAACCTATATAAATTAATTAATGTTTTATCATGTCAAAATACGTATGCTATTTCATACAAATATTTTATCATAAGAAGTTTAAAAATTAGATACACTTATGAAATTTTCTTAATCTTTAAATTTATTTAATTAATTTCAACTTTTATTCATTATTTTAATCAACTATCGCTGCTAACGTACTTCTTGGTCTAAATTTCATCAATTTTCCAGAGACAAACAGTGAATGTAACTAACTCCATATCCTACATAGACATGACAGACAACTCTAACTATATAAACATTAATAAAGACAGCTTTAATCTTGCCATGGGGTTTAAAAATTAAAATAAATTAAGGAAGGTAATAGAATAACTGCAAAATATCTTTAAATTTTGAAAAACCATTAATTTAAGCAAAATTTTCTCAAAAATATTAGATAAATTGTCTTATTTAAGAGTGAGAGAGAGTAAATTAAAAGGATTCTAGAATTATTTCATTAGGGTAAGTAAATTAGGAAGTTAAAATTTAGAACCCCAGCTTACATCCAAGTCAGCTTAGAACTAGGTATTGAGATTTTTTAATCCATTAAAAATGTTAGAAAGCAGGAATATAAAAAGCCTTTTAATTTTTGTAATCCATCAGGAAGAGTTGCGAATATGTGATAAATTGAAGCGTGGATAATGGTTCGTCCCGAAATCTTGCGATGCAAAAATTGTAGTCATTCCTAGTTAATGCAAGTCTGCCCAAGTTTATAATCCTCTCTTTTCGGGTTGAGTAATGGTTGCTGTTAAGATCGATAAGAGTGATGTGAGTCAGATACAAGACTATCTTACAGCTTTATCTATCAGATGCCAATTAAAGTATTCATGTTAGGGCTCAACCATTTTTAAAATCATGTTATTTTAACATCCCATCGTAGCATTCATGAAAATTTTGACTTTATAAAGGTAATAAAAGAATTAATATAAGATGTCATCCTTTAACTAGTTTGCTTATCTGGTTATAAATTTAATACATAGAAGGGTAATGTTCGAATGGATGAGTTAGTCTTTTGAGAAAGTCTCTCTAATCCTAATTTAGTGATTTTTTCTTAAGTTCATTTATTATAGCTTATTGAACTTCTTCTTGGTTGGCTGCCACTAGATGCAATGACTTGCTCATAAAACAGGATGCCACGATCAATCATGTTGAATACACATCTTGAAATTTGTCACCATGGAAAACAAGTTTTCGATCCTTATCAAGAAGCCAAACATTTCGAGGGATACCTCCATCAACAGATACATGATCAGATATGCACGCATATTAGAACGAGCCGAGAAACACCTCGGGCGCATAACCTTTGAGTATCCTGACAGTCTGTGGCGTTATAAAGCGATGAGTAATATTCTCGTTATGCATAACCTAGATACTCCAAACTAGAGCTTTCAATACATTAGCTAAGTCTCCCTAGCTTGGTTTAATTTTGAGGAATTCAGCAAGTGTGAGGTTGAAGGATCTCCTCATTAGTATAAAGTTTGATGAGCATAAGTAAGCATACTCTATCCTCATGCAGTGCGCCTGCAGATCTTCCAAGTAATCTAAGAATTTTAAAATCTCTCCAGATGTTAAGAATTTCTGAAGTCCTCTCGCTGAATGATGTTGCCAACACTATTTAAATTTTGGAGTCTCACTAAAGTTCTTTTCCTGATCTGAAAACTCTAATTTTCCTTCCAGGGAGCCTTTGCAGGAGAAGCGTCATCTCTTCTTTGAAAGAAAAGGGCATCTTGAGCTTCTCTATTTCTTAAATTAGCCTCTAGTTAGTAGCATTAGTGAATTCTCTCTTAATTATAAATTGAGGATTCGGGTCAGACTAGAGATAATCTTGCTTCTTTATTTCAAGATTTCCGGTATCGACTTATTTAAGATGAGAAGCCTCATTTATTAAGTCTTCGCCGATTTACTAGTCTTCTCAGTTAGGAGAGCTTTCTTTAGGAATATCTAACAAATTTAAAAATAAAAAAGAAGACAAAAATTTACAAGAGGACTATATCCCGCATCAATAAGTGTTAGTAGAATGGCTAGTAAGATGAAACCTGAGTCTTATTAGATTTAAACGGGTTTTAATTTAATATCACATACTTTGCACCATAGCGGCCATTCGCTTCCAAAGTAAAACCCTTTTATTCGATAGTGAACTTGCAAATGCCTCTTGAGTTCTCCGGGCTTGAATATTTTGCTACAGAATTAGCATTATTGATGGACGAGAGGGTAGCTTCGCCCTGGCTTAGATCGTCGCGCTCTTCTTGTATGCCATAGTTCTAACCACTCTTTAAAACCTTAGTCACCCTTTCTCTTTGCCAAAAATTGCTACTTATCTCCAGTTGTGCTGCATTAGAGCTCAGCATCTTCGCTGGACGATATCAAGGGACTCAACTCTCGCTTGCGGCTGAAAGATAGTTGCTTTAAAGCATGAGCAGTAAGTTTAGTGCTCATATTTAATATGAAGCTTATTAAATACTAAATTTAACAGACATACACTTAAGTACATTAATTAATAGGGAAGCAGACTTGGCCCAGAGGCACTTAGAAAGTTAAAATACATTCACATTAAAATATATCCAGAGAGCGTATAGTCGAGCGTATACTGAGCTTATAGTGAGCGTATACTAAGCGTATACCGAGCGTATAGTGAGCGTATAGTGACGAAACTTAAATTTCTTAGTGAGCGTATAGCGAGCGTATACTGAGGTATAGTGAGCGTAAGTGAGTATACTAGCGTTTGTGAGCGTATACTAAACGTATACCGAGCGTTAGTGAGCTATAGTGAGCGTTAGTGAGGGTATAGCGAGCCCCATACTGAGGCTTATATGAGGGCGTATAGTCGAGGTATACTGAAACGTATAGTGAGCGTATTTCTAAGGTTTTTACGGGGCGTATAGTTTTTAGCGTATAAGTGGCGTATAGTGAGCGTATGTTTGACGTATAGTGACGATAGTGAGCGTATAGTGAGCGTATAGCGAGCGTATACTGAGCGTATAGTGAGCGTATAGTCGAGCGTATAGTAAGCGTATAGTCTAGCGTAAATCAAGCGTATAGAAAAAGTAAGTGATTACTCTAATTCCAGCTACAATAATAAATACTTTTAGTTTTCCCATACTTAAACTTAAGTCTAGGATGATCAATTAAGCTCTCTATCAATTATCAGCCTCTAATCTTCTTATTACATAAGAAGAAATCTCAACTTAAGTAAGGTATTTAATTAAATTATTTGAGTTTATTTAAAAATTTAAAAACTAAAGATTTTAATTTTCCCTAATAAGCATGAACATCAGCACAGCGTAAAAGACCAGCTCATCCACTCCAAGTAGCTAGAGGGAAAATTCAGTTCAAAGGCTGATCTATACAACTATCTCAAATAATCATGTAAGAATAAAGTATCTCATTTAAATGTAGAAGGCTACAACTTGCCGTCATAGAAGAAGACATGCCTTAGGTTCTTGAGAGATGTCCTCTCTGGCCAGAAAGACCTCATTAAAGTGGCTGAACTCGTGGGCTTTAATGTTCCCAATTTTCCTGAGCTGTCTGTACAAGCTGTGTTTGAGGAGATAAGGGGTGATAAGGAGGTCTTGCGATATCTTAACTACTATCCTGAGACTGGAGATTTACCTGAGAGGAAATTTTTCTATTCAGTTCTTTCTACACTACGTGGCGAATACCTATTTCGGCTTGTCAGAACTTAGCAACAGGCACGTACTTCCAGCTAAATAGAGGAGGAAAAGCTAGATACAATAGAGATAAGCTAAGATATGCTAAAGAGTTTGGAGGCTCTTCCTTACTTTTCCAGTATGTGTTAATCTATATAATAAATTTTATTAGAGAAGAAGGGAAGAGCGCTCTCACATCAAAAAGTTAAGGCTGTAGGGAGATAACAGTAGAAGAAACGAAAACGATTTGAAATGGGACTCTCCTACCGGGATTATAAAGGAGAACAGGCTAGTTTATCGGGCAATCAGATGTCAGTCTTCCAAGCAGATCATGACATGTCTATCATGAGATCGCCTCCTGTGAGTACTGATCTGGCTTTTATTCTTTAAATTAATTTTTATTCTTCTCTTAATTAAAGTCATTTTTTTAATTACCCCCTTTTTTCTCATTTTGTTGAACTTCTTATTATTTTCCTCCTTATATTTTCAATAGCCCCAGAGACAATTCTGATATGTTGCTTATCATTAGCTTAAAAATTTATCTGAGCCAAGCTTGTCTTGTGGCTCTCTTTACTCTCGAGAAGACCTCTTCGATGGGGAAAAAGGGAGGAATAAGGGGGCGTTAAGAGGAGTTGAACCGAGCTCTTCGCAGCACTCTCCAACTTTTGGAAGATGAGCTCTCAGATTATCAAGAAATACCACCAAGGAAATGTGAGGAGCTTTATCTCTAATAGCTCTTTAAACAGATTAGGGTATCCTCAATTAAAATTGCTTTTTTTCTGATCTCATAGTGCTCTAATCCCCTTTCTGCGCTTATGGCCACCCTGCAGCAAGGGTTTTCACTTTGATTTCCTTTTTTTAGAAGAGTTTGGTTTTTGTATCGCTTTGCCCATGACATAATTCTAACTTAGTAAGGTTTGAATATGGTTTCATCCAAGTACATGACAGTGTCCCCTTCGCGAGATGCTGCATCAATTATTGATATGCACAAACTTATGTCTGACGAATTTTAAGAGTGGTTAAAAGGAAATTTGGGAGCCTAGCGGGTGCCTTGTATGTTATCCCATGGCTGAGATACACCTTTCTCAACAAAGTAATGCCTAATCTGCTCTCAGGGTACTATCTGTGAAAGAGTTAGCACCTTTGAGCAAGTGAGAGATGCTTTTACTAATCAAGAGTCTGATCACTTAATAGGTAGCACAGATGCTCAAATGTGAGATTGGAGACAGGATTGACTTTTTTCCCCGACTTCAAATCTCGACTCCTATTTAATCAGCAGACCTCAAATATCTTGGATTAGCTAATGCCAGTAGCCTGATTGATCTCCCGATATGTCATATAGGTTCACGAATCTGCATGAAGATTTAGATTTCTAAATCTAAGGAATCTGATGATCTCACTTATGTTGCACTTCTTTTCAACTTATGTTAGAGGCTATTTGATCATTAAACCTGTGCTTAATTAATTCTTTTATTACCTTTATAGAGTCAAAATTTTCATGATTAAGCTCATGGGCTAACACATGTCTCTTGTGACGGTTTCTAAAATTATATTACTCTTGCGTTTATATCCCAAGAAGGTTTCTAAATTCTCTCTTTAATATTATTTCTCT